>OY723387.1:40240741-40540741 GCA_963210295.1 Ophion ellenae | reverse complement strand
AAGGGCTAATGAGGATAAGAAAAACCGTTTCGGGGATTTTCGTGGCCTACATTGATAAAAAAAATATCAGCCATTGAAGAAAAATCAACTTTTGTTGTATTCTAACGATGCAAACTGGAATATCATATCAATATCATACAATATCATACATTCGTGTCGAACAACTATGAAGTATATATAACGATTCGTTACAATATTTAAGGTACCATTGTTGTCTAGAACGCTCCTGAGAACTTGATTTTTAGGATGGAATAACTCAAGAAATAACTGAAAAGATAAATAGCCATGTTTATTGATTTTTCAGGAATCTATACAAATTGTGAAGAAACTTCATTGTCATGTACTTTTTTTGTTTGATTACAGCGGTGAGCAGAAAACGCTCCCAATTGGCGACCAGTGTTGTGGACGTTGTATGAATAGAAAAAAGAACCAAATGCATTCTTAATCGGTATGAGTGTTGTGATGTTTGGTACCAGATTCAGAAAACAAAGTGTACAAAATCGCGGCATGCCGAACTCCGATTATCAATTTTTCCGATTTTTCTGACGACCGTGCGAGTTATAGAAAGAAAAATGGTCATAATAAATTTCCTATCCCTCCTATTTTGATAACCAGTCGATTTCGAAATCTGGAATAATTGAAGAAAGAGCATTTAGTGGGTACTTTCAAAAATAAATCTAGCGGTCACTGTATAATATTTCGTTGTGGAAGAATTCAAGAAAATAGCATTTAGTGGATACTTTCGAGAAAAAAAACCAGCGGTCACTGTATAATAATTCGTTGCGTTTGATTTGACAAGGTTCTATCAACCATATTCTCGACAATGTCAGAAATATGTAACATAACAAGAGCGGGAAATCATCGGTACTTGTAAAATACTGTTCAAGTAAGTCAAGCTGCTTAATAAAGAACATATTATTGGGATGAATAAACTCTCGCTGTTTTTTCGTGGAAATTGATGCGTTATTAAAAAAAAATAAGTGTGATCAACCCCAGATAAACGGATGTACCTCATATTGGCATCATATGTACATCATCACTGCGGCATAGAAAGTCTCACAGCTATGTATCCCTTATGAGTGCTCCCGTTGAAGTAATATTTGCATCACATGATGATTCACAATGATACATCCAAATGAAGCAAAGTTGTTCTCACGCGAATATGCATGCAGTGAATTCATCAGACTAGCAAATTCGGCTCACGAATATCTAACATTAAGTGAGTGCATATGGGGCTCATATGGGTGTCACGGCGTGAAGAAATTGTAGTGCTCATACGGAGCTCATATTAACGGCATGGCGTGACGTGACTATGCTATGCTCATACGGAGCTCATATTAGCGGCATGGCTTGACGTAACTATGGTGTGCTCATACGGAGCTCATATTAGCGGCATGGCGTGACGTAACTATGCTGTGCTCATATGGAGCTCATATGAGTGTCATAGCGTGAAAAATAAAAAAATTCAAAAAGGTTGATTAAAAAAATCTGGTAGGATTTTTATATCCATATGCTTTATTTATGTTCCTGCCTGTATGATAAATGGATTAAAACGTATCCTGCCTAGTTAAAGTTTGTACCTACCTACGGTTTGAACCTACGTCTTCTAATTCGCGAGCTCAGCGCGCTACCTACCTAGCCATTCTAACACTTGTGCAAACTTTCTTTGTGTCTGCATATTTGTATCATTCAGGATTTGTATGCGTATCACCATCATACTGCGCTCATGGGATGTATCACTGACAAATATACATATCGCCGTCATATTGCGCTCATCGAATGTATCACTTAGAAATATGCATATCGCCGTCATAGGAAGTGCTAACCCAGTGAATTCATCAACACAAGTCATTGGATGACTTCCATATGACGTAAAATTTGCAGATATTAATTGTGGACACTTGAGCACAGCGATATGAGTTCAACGTGCTCCAAACGTACGATGCATTTGTAAACGACATATTGAGATCAAAATGCTTTGTACATTCACTATACTAAATGAGTTCACGGCTTTGCATCATGAAATGTACCCAGATAGACAGTCATGATCATCACGCCGTGCATACAATTGATGAAGCAAATTTTACAGCATATTGACTGCATGTCGTGATGCAACGCCGTGAACACATTTGGTATCGTGAATGTACAAAGCATTTTGATCTCAATATGTCGTTTACAAATGCATCGTACGTTTGGAGCACGATGAACTCATATCGCTGTGCTCGAGGGTCCACAATTAATATCTGCAAATTTTACGTCATATGGAAGTCATCCAATGACTTGTGTTGATGAATTCACTGGGTTAGCACTGGTAGTAGACATGCCATGCAAGCAATATGACCGCGATTTGCATGTTTGTCAGTGATACATTCGGTGGGCGCAACATGACAGGGATATGCGTGTTTCTCAGTGATACATCCTATGACGGCGATATGCATGTTTCTAAGTGAAACATTCGTTGAGCGCAATATGACGGCGATATGTATATTTTGTCAGCGATACATCCCACGAGCACAATATGATGACGATATGCATGTTTCTCAGTAATACATTCCATGACGGCAATATACATGTTTTCAGTGATACATTCGATGAGCGCAATACGACGGCGATATGCATATTTCTCAGTGATACATCCCATGAGCGCAATATGAAGGCGATATGCGTGTTTCTCAGTGATACATCCTATGACGGCGATATGCATACAAATCCAGAATTATACAAATCGGCAGACACAAAGAAAGTTTGCACAAGTGATAGAATGGCTAGGTAGGTAGCGCGCTCAGCTCTCGAATTAGAAGACGTAGGTTCAAGCCGTAGGTAGGTACAAAATTTAACTAGGCAGAATACGTTTTAATCCATTTATCATATAGGCAGGAACATAAATAAAGCATATGGGGATGTAAAAATCCTACCAGATTTTTTTAATTAACATTTACGAATTTTTTCATTTCTCACGTTATGACACTCATATGAGCTCCATATGAGCACAGCATAGTTACGTCACGCCATGCCGCTAATATGAGCTCCGTATGAGCACAGCATAGTTACGTCACGCCATGCCGCTAATATGAGCTCCGTATGAGCACCACAATTTCTTCACGCCGTGACACCCATATGAACCCCATATGCACTCACTTATTGTTAGATATTCGTAAGCCGAATTTGCTAGTCTGATGAATTCACTGCATGCATATTCGCGTGAGAACAACTTTGCTTCATTTGGATGTATTATTGTGAATCATCATGTGATGCAAATATGACTTCAACGGGAGCACTCATAAGGGATACACATCTGTGAGACTTTCTATGCCGCAGTGATCATGTACATGTGATGCCAATATGAGGTACATCCGTCTATCTGGGTAGTCAATATGCTGTAAAATTTGCTTCATCAACTGTATGCACGGCGTGATGATCATAAGTATCTATCTGGGAATACGATGCTGTCTCTTGTGGTTCAGCGGCCCCGGCAAGTACGACTCAACGAAATGTCTTATAAAAATGTGTATTAGCATAAAAAATATCAATAAATATGTACGCAAAGGAAATTCATCTCAAAATCTCGGTAAAACCGATCTCGCCCCCTTAAAGATAGACCGCGATTCACCCCTATTACCACCGTCTTATTTCCGTACAGTATAAATACGAGTTTACATATACGATCGCCACGGGCGAAGAGTGGAGAGGATCAGACTCGATAAATCAGGGATTTGAGAGAGAGAGAGAGGAAACGAGACGCAGAGATTTTTACTCTGCCCTCCAGAGTTCCGCGTCTTTTCAATCACCGCGTGTGCCCCAAGTCTCTCCCTTTCTTTCGTCTCTCGCTGAAGCTGAGAGCTCTCCGTCGCTCATGCGCTCGCTCGCTAGCGGATCCACCCCCACCATCGTGAACGGCTCGTTCGATGAATTTTCACTGCCAAGCTACGTTTGCGTGCACCCGTTAACCTCGCTACTCCTTTCCCTCCTTCATTCTCCTCCTTCCGAGTCCACGCCTCGTTCTCACACTCGGCATTTTTTGGGAGATTCTCTCCATACCGTTGCGACTCGCGCGCCCCCTGCGATCCCCTTCGCGGTACGTAACACGATGGGTATGTGTGTTGGTAACGCCGCAACGCTGCTGCGAGTGAAAGGACAGAGGTACACGAGCCCGTAGATCCGCGAAAGGATCATCGGTAGATAAATAATACGAGAAAAGTGCCGTGAGGATGGAGGGATGGAAACCAGGAGAATCGGGAGATCGACGCTCGTTCGAGAAGCGCTCGGTATACACACGTACATATGGACTCCGTGTACGAATTGCGTGAAAAATCAAAACTCTCGGCTGAATCACGTACCAGAAACAGACGAAAGACGGAACGCGAGCAGGCGTACCACACGCCGATCCTGCCGGAAGAACCTCCGAGCAAGCGATGTGAGCACGAAACGTGAATGATAAAGGCCAGGATTTCATCAGGGGGTAGAGCAGCGTGTGGAAATGTTATTTCCGGTTGGCACACAGAAGAGGAGGAAGGAGGCGCAAGGCACAGTTTCGGAACATATATGGGAGTGTAACACTTTTGGATGTGGGAATTAGACGAGGGAGTCCCCAACTCTTGTGGACAGGCATCATGAAAGTGCTTTTAGTTGCGAAATCGGGAAGAATAATTTTTCCACTGGCGTCGCCACTGCTGCTAATGAGGTGTGCCGAAGTAAGCTACATGCAAGGAAGATGAAGGATGGAGCATAGGTGTGAAGTATGCATAGTGAAAAAAACCAACGTCACGTCTAAAAAGACGTGACGTGTATATGCTCGGTAATTTTTTTTATAGAAACTATATAGAGAACTTATTTAATAGAGATAAGTTTTTTACTGTAATACAAAAGCTACATAAAAATGTGGAATTCGTATTAAACTAAACTTTCTATATCGAGGTTACTACTACTCTATTATAAAAAAATGTGCGGGTATACACTGCGATCTCTATTATCGGGACCTCCACAGATGCAACAGGCCCCTACTATGTGCCGAATATCGATTGGTGTATTAGTCGGAGCATAGTGGGAGAAGCGCCAGGCCCTATCGCAAGGCTCGAAGCATGCTTGAGAATAAGACTTCCACGAGTACTGCTTTCAGCTAAAGCAACTGCGCAGATTCGACTTGAGTGGATGGTGCGCAACCTCCGTTTTTGCAAGTGTGATATGGAGCCGGTCCCGCCGCTGTTTCGATAATAGAGGTCGTAGTGTACTCGTACACTGTAAGGAATTGTCCTCCGCGCCGATCGCGGTTTATGCTGATCGCGATTTATATGATCCAAGTTTATGCGGCTATATAGAGATTGAATTTTAATCTTTTTCGTGATTGCATTTCGCAAGTAAAACGATTAATAATTTTGTTTCTTTTTCACCTCGTCTAAATAATGGTCTCCTGCTGTCTACTGTTGCAGTTTTAATACATCGATACATTCGCACGTAATGTTGAAATAACGGGGCTGGTGTCACCATTAGATTCAGGTGCTATAAACATTGTCTGAAAGGTAGCCAACTTCGATATCAAACATCTCAAGTTAAAAACCGTAAAGCCAAGCACACGCGCTTTTGTACAGCATACAATAACGTACCACAGGGAACATTAAGCCGTGACTCAAGACACACAAACGCACAGCATAGAACATTTGCCTAACAACCACGTGCAGTATTTTCATTTTCAACGGTTGTGAGGTTATGTCCGTTCACTGCTGTGACGCCAGACTTTGTTGCTATGACAAGCTGCTCGCTTGTGATTGGCTGTCAGTGGTTCCGTTAGCTTAGCATAACATACCATTTAGACGATACGGACTTTTCAACCGTAGGCTGTGCTCTGCTGTGGCCACGATGGGTTGTACGGTGTATACGCGCATCGAGCTATGTGATTAGTCGACACAACTTATGCTACGTAATGCTATGTTATGCAAAAGGGTGTGTGAGCGGCTTGAAGCTTCTTGAAATTTCGCAAGTAGACAGTACAGATTTGTTTGACCTGCTATACATTCTTATAAATTCGATTCAAAATGTAATTCGCACGAAAAGTACATTGAATTTCGGTATTCGTGTTGAAAATAAATTGGGAAAGTGTCATAATGTACAGAGTGAAAATAGTGATAGATAGACGAATATGTGTCAAAGTTGTTACTGAGGTATGCATAGAGGAGACCGGGGTTCAAAGTATAAGTTGTTCCTCCAAGCGACAACAACTCTTACTCGTCATCCCGGCGTCACTAAAATGGCTGCCGAAACAGCGCGTAGTATGACGTTTTGCGACGCACTTGACACTTATTGCTATCTCAATTCTTCATGAAACTATGTGTATCGAAACAACATGCCCCCGGCACTTTAAATCTCGGCCTCCCCTAGGTTTTTTAAAGTTAAAGTTAAGGGAAGGTTCTGCCTTGTTGGGCCAAAAAATGTTCGAGTTTTCACCAGATTTTTATGCGAAAAGTATTAAATATAGAATGTTGATATTTGGTATGTTGACTAAGCGGTCTTTATTGAACATCAAAATATTTTTTAAAGTTTGACAAAACATGGTGATGGAAATGGAAGGAGCCACGTATGTCGTTGCGCGGGCGATGACATTCTTTGCTTGCGGAAGTCCTAAGTCCCGGACAGGTGATCTGAAGCAAAAAAATCGAACATATTTTTACATTGTACAATATTGTGTAGAAGTTGACCGAGAATCAAGAAGAAAAATGGAAAAATAAAAAAATTGTCAGCAATCGGAAGAAAGTTTGTTTTATTTTCCCAAAACATTCCGGTTTTTTGCTCACAATTTTTTTATTTTTCAATTTTTCTTCTTGATTCTAGGTCGACTCATACATAATATTGTACAAAGTAAAAATATGTTCGATTTTTTTGCTTCGGATCATCTGTCTGGGACATACGATTTCCGCAAGCGAAGAATGTCATCTCCCGCGCACCGACATACGTGGCTCCTCCCACTCCCACCACCATGCTTGTCAAACTTTAAAAAATATTTTGATGTTCAATAAAGACCGCTCAGTCAACATACCAAATATCAACATTCTATATTTAATACTTTTCGCATAAAAAATTGGTGAAAAATCGAACATTTTTTGGCCCAACAAGGCAGAACCTTCCATTGATGAACACTAAGTTGAAGTACGAATTCCCGTTGTTAAATTGATAAGGGACATATTTTCGATGTGTATAAAATGCGGTATAACAATCAAAAAGTTGTGTGATTTTTCGAATACAATGGAAATATTTTAGCGGCATTGAAAGAAGTCAGGGACTTTATAACCTTATTTTTCTGAAACACCAATCACTTCCGACTTTCCAACATTGCCAATTTTACCATAGGCTTCTCACTGTATTTCCACATGTATTCAATCATACACGTCATCCTATGCACGAATTTTGAAGGAAGAAAGTGACATGTTTTGGGGGCCATGCATCCCGCTCCCATTCTCGTACCTTTGCTGTTGCAGCGCCGCGTTGTGCCTATTCTTGTTTTACTCGATTTTCTCCCCATCTTGAAGTACAGAGATTGGACTCCAAAGGTTAAAGAGAGAAAGAAAAAAGCATCTAATACAAAGCGGGTTCGGGAAAAGTCCGGTCATAAAAAGTGCCATCTCAAGATAGACACTCGGTGGCGTCCATTGTTTATCATTTTTCAGCATTGCAGCATAACGCGGATACTGGAAGTATCTTCTAATGTTCAGCTGCTTTTTTTATTTTCCAAGCATGGCAATGCATCATGTTTTTAATCTTCTAGTTTTTTTAGCTTCGCTTCACTCATATTATGAGACACGTTTGACGTGCCAACGTACTGTAAGATACTAGGAAGAAAAATCATAATTTCCCGCTCGCCGGGAAATTAGAATTGTGTCAATGTATGCTGGGCGGACGTCCGAGAGAGAGGGGGTATCCGGAGCCTACCTCTCGATCGGGATCGATAGCTCGTTCTCTTTCACTCCGGGACCACGAGACTCAACGCGTCAATCATCCATCCTGCGGGTACATCGCCGATAGAACGTCTAAGTCTAGTCACGATCTGGCTACAGAAATAGGAGAAGTCGTTCCTATCGATTGCCCTGGTCATCTCAATCACTCATGGGGTAATTTGGACTGGCCGCCCAAATACTCTCGAATCGTGGAGGTGACCGAAGTGAAGAAGGGAACATCAAGGTCCCGGAGTCAGGAAAGAGCCAACGAGCGTGCGTATTAATTCCACAAGAATTGAATCAAAGATAAGTATCATTTATCTGAAAATGCAGTTGTCGGGCGAGATAATGTAAACCTCGAATTAATGTAACCCTGGAGCGAGTGTGGTCTTCGACAGAGCGTGCGTGTATATTTTTCTGTTATACTACCGGCAATGTGCGTGCGCTGGTTTACAGTCGAGCATGTGACAAACTGTGAGAAATAGCGGTCTATAAATTATAAGTAATAAAATATACCAAAAGAATATTACAGTACCTAAAGACTCAAACAAGTGGCTGTAGGTGGCGCTTATGCGCGTCATAAAAACTGCCGCCCAAAGATGGCTGGTACGACGCACTTTCGTCGCGGTTTCGCCTAGTCCCCACTCTCATGCCATACATGCTCTCATGTCTCTCTTTACTCGTTCTGGAGTTCCTTTTTCCATGCTGAACGCTATTGAAAACTGGCTCTGTCTCTCATAACAATCTATATATCCGCCGTCGCTTATTTCTGGCACTGGCCAGTAAGTACCATTATCCAACTATGTTCCGATGGAACAGCAACAGCTGCCCCTCAACTTGTCCAAACTCCAGATTCTCTATGAAAGAAATTCGGCAAGTAATTCATCCGGTTGGCACGTTCAAAGTTCCAGTCCCAATATTCACAGTGACAAAACTATGATTCATGTTAAAAAGGATTTATTGACGAGTGAAAAGTATCGCCAAAAGTGTATAAATAAAGCTCCCCCGAGTCTCAAAATGTTAAATAGACTATCTGCGTGAGAATGCTGATAATTTGCCGTGCAGTTTCAACGGATCGATCAAAGAAGCAGGCCGAGTTTCGTCTTTTCGAGTGACCACGAGATTGAAGACTCAAATCTCAGCTGGAAGACCGCCTGCGATGCCAACATCACATAGGCGTTTGGAGTACACCCGCGTAGCCGTACCCTTGTGGCCCGAAATTGCGCACATAACATTCTAGATAGTGATAAAAGATATTCGGTGATAAAACGAGAACATCGCTTGGGACTTTGTTTTTAAAAAAAAAGTGTACTAACGCTTGCAATAGATTTCGCCACAGTTTTCGTGATACGTCAGTGTCTCGAGTGGTTTGCGACAGCAGAAGCAGCTGAAGCATATGTTGTGATAGGGTGCTCCGGAGACCATCTGAGCGTGAGGCAAAAGACTTGTAACGACACGAGCAAAATTGTGGAGTACTGTACGCATAAAAGAGAGCTTTACCTGCATCTCAGCGTGATAAACCTTGCGTCCACATCGCTGGCAATCCTGGCCTCCGCCGAGGCACTCGCAACCGGCTGGTACTTTCGTTTGGTAGCAGGAACCAGCCTCGTCGTGCTGCTGGCAACCGGTTGCGTTTGAACAGCCGCCACCCCCAGCCGAGCGAGCTCCTGGACTCTTGGACCTGGAAGCATACAACGAATTCATCATTAGAGCGACGGAGCACGGAATCTATGAGGATCTTACCGGCAGCAGCTCGAGCCACCGTGTCCGCCGGTACCGGACGTGCCGCTCAAGGTCCCCGGTATGACGGGAGTACGACAACAGGGTGGTTGCGGAGGGCAGCTTCTCAGTGGCGCGCACGGTGATCCTCCGCCCCGAGGATGAGGCTGGCAGGGTGGGATCGTGCACGGTCTCAGAGGCTGACAAGTCTGACCAGGTTTTCCACAGCCCCCGCGACATCCGCTGCCGCAGCTTCCGCCACCCCCGCAACCCTGCGAACCAGCGGTGCAAGGTGCGTTGCATCGCGCGACTCTTCGTTGCACCGGCTTACAGCCCGCGGGTGGACAACAGCCCTTCCGATCCGCGCACGGTGGCGAACACGCGACCGCGCTGCACGACGATAGACCCGCCTCATCGGCCGTGCAAGATTCAGGTGAACGAGGCGGACAACGCTCGTGACCCGTTGAACGATGATAGCCCCCGCTGAATTTTGAAGCGCAAGGACCTTCGTGGCTATCTTCGTCTTCGTGACTCGGCCCGCAATATCCACCGATTTTGGGGGAATTGCTGGAAACAGCCTCAACGTTTCTACCGCCGCAACCACCCCTGGAACTCGAGCTACTCCCGCATCCACCGCTTCCAAGACCGCTGCAACCGCAGGCATCCTCGATCGGCGAACTTCTCTCGCTTTGATATCTCGCGCTGCAAGGACTCTGCCTTGGATGATCGGGACCACGGCTCGATCCGCAGCCGCAACCAGAACCTCCTCCACCGTAACCAGGACCTCCACCACCGCAACCAGAACCTCCACCACCGCAACCAGAACCTCCACCACCGCAACCAGAACCTCCTCCACCACAACCACCGCGCATCCTAAAATCTTCCTTGCAGTCATCGATACCGTCGGAATCCTGGTTGTTCCCTATTTGACTGTCAGCCGTTGCGGAATCGGACTCGTCGTTGCCTTCATCGCTTTCGACGCAAACGCCCGAGTGCTCGAAGCTTATCGCATCAACGGTGCCGCTCCCGTTCGCGACGTTATTTTGCATAGCTGGATAATACGTCGTTGGGCTTCCCGAGGGGAAGTTTGCGGTAGGCAGGAAAGAGACCCTTCTGCGAGAAAGGGGCGGCGTCAGAAGAGGTCGTGGAGGCGGATACGAAGTTTGTCTTCTTCAAGAATCAATGCTTGGGGCAATTGCTACGGGCTTTTTCCTCGATTATGAATGCGAATGATATGACTCACGTTGGGATTTAAAACAAAAACAATAGGGTTAAGCCCTGCCCAGAATAACTGCAAGTGGTTAAGCTGAGACTACCTTTTTTCTTGAGATACCTTTTCATTAGCAGCATACTGCAACAGCAATTACACCTCATTGAGTTGTTTTAAATTCAGCATACAGGTTTAATAAATTCCTGTAACCGGATGAGACAAAAGTTACTTCCCTTTATTTTCACTTTGCTGCTGCGAAGGTTAATTAATCGGACGGCAAAGCAGAATCTTCCGAAAACGGACAAAGGAATGCTTGTCAACCGCGAAATTAACGAGTGACAAAGCAGCAAATGCCGCAATAAGAAATATATATGTGATGGACGATTACAACATTTTTAAATTCTCAATATTATGTTTCCGGATGACTTGCTCGCATTCTTCATACTCCAGATACAACTTTTAATCATACGACCTTATTGAATAAAGTGAGCATATCGATGAAATAAAGGTCCAGTGATTTTAGCACACAGCAGCAGATGAATATTTTGACACTCCCTCATTGGGTAAGCGCCTGTAAATTTTGATCAGGTGATCATTTTGAAGCTGCGGCATGGTGCAAATTGATATGCATCTGGTGTCGAAGTTTACATGGTTGACTTGCAACCACAATTCTTTTCATTCTTGATTACTTCATTTTTATTGATATCCGAAATTTGTTTTGCACATGTAGGTTGCGGATCTCTGCTAAGAATTAACAAAACGTCTGAGTGATTTCCATAGGCTAATTGGCCACCAAAATTAGGTAATTCCAAACAAAAACAATGCACCCATTCCAACGTTGCTAACTTCAAAATGCACCTTTATCCCCACACGAGTTGTAAATCATTCGTCATCGCGCAGATAAGACTTCCATTACAAGGAAATCGTACAGTCAATCTTGTCCGCAGATGAATATGATACCCGGATATTGGATTGCAATTGCAAAATTACAATCTCACCTCAAATGGTTGCGATAAATTTGCCCAAATGTTCTTCTCGGTGACTCCTCAACGCTATTTCTCCGTTCTTCCTCATAACCACCACCGCCGCGCAGACGACGCTTTTCAGATGGGCAATGCAACGCTTCTATGATCGACTCGGGATTCTTGTCGGTCGCGTCGGTAATCGGACAGGTTTCGTCGTAGTGGCAACAGCAGCAGTCGGGCAATGATCCGCAGGGAGATGACGCGTGGCCCTTCGTGTCGACCGATGAAAGGATAACATTTATTGGCATCGGCAAAGACGGCCTAACGCATGTCGTTGAGAAGAGGCGGTTGTAACAATTTCGACAGAACAATTCGCCAGCATGAGTTTCCACTGTACAGCTGTCCAATAACTTTCGACAATTACCTTAACGGAAAAAATTAAACATGGCACGGTGTTGATAAACTGCGTCATCCGGTTGATCCATTAACCCAAACTTTTAACCCTCATAAACCATTTTTTAACCTCTAACGCATGATGGGGATGAATATCTCACGCTTTTTTCCACAAAATCGCATCTACAGAGACAGAAGGAGAAAGACAAAATCGTTGTTGACTATAAAACGTTTAAAAATCTGAGAAAGTTGGCAAAACCGCATTTTTCAAGGTTTGCCCGATGGTGAAAATCTACCCCGGTCATGCGCTTTAGGATAAATACAAATTTTGTAATTACGAACGGCATGAAAAGCAAAAAGTGTGCCAAACTTTTCCTAGGGCCAATTTCTCCTCTGCGAAGTAAACCTCGCGCAGGCAACGCGGACAAACTCCGGGCATCTATCAAATATGGCGTTGACAGTTTTGTGATAATGGAGCCCGTTCTTTGCACCGCCGACTGACCAATTTGTACGGCCTAATAGTCCTGAAAAGTCAAAATCCTATAGGCCTATACCTAGCCGAAGCTCGACAAAACGATTTCTAAGACAAGCGGATGTGACGCTTATTTCTCCAACAAAAATACCGTTGCAAAAAAAATACGTCGAGACGATATTGAGTAATGAATCGTTCAATAAACTTGTAATCGTTGAACTTACAGTGTCACGAAATATCCATCGAGCATCTTACGAGGTTGACGGAACTTTCTTTCGGAATTTTGTATAACGCGAGTAAACTCGGAGGCCCGCGATGGCAGAGGATGAAACAAAACGTAGTTAGATATATAAGATGATAGGTTTTAAAAACGAGTTCATTGAACTTAGTAAGGAATATTGGCGTCGCCAGGAGGGGGCAGGGCGGGCATCCCCCCCCCCCCCATATTGAATAAAAATATTCGTACGTTTTAAATAAATAATACGTTTTATCAATGAATTCAAATTCCAGGTCAATTTGACATATCCTTTGGATAATTTTATTGTAAATCTAAAACGCCAATCTGCAAGGGCGTCGCCAAGGGCGAAGACAGACCCCCCCTCCCCAGAGATTCAAAAAAATGTATATGAGGGTTTAAAATGTCTAAAATTCATATTGCCGCCACGCTCCCTCCCCTATCTTGCCCACCCTGACCCATTACCCAGGTAGCAATTTCCAAATAGTTGTCCAGAAGTTGTCCAAATGGGTACCAAATGTCCGCTTGGAAGTTACCTATAAGTCATCATGTGCCCAACAGTTATCTTCAACGATGATTGTTAACTTTAAGATAACTTCCGGGCGGACATTTGGTACCCATTTAGCCGACTTTTGGAGAACTTTTTGAACATTGCTACTTGAGTAGCTGGCGACCCCCTTGTCAACCTGGGAATCTACCATGAGCTCATACAGTTGACACATTTTTTTCAATTGAATATGAAGATCGGAGGGGATTTCATGAATAATTATTTTGAAATCTTAATAATTGATACGTCAGCCTTAAAAGCTGAAGCGATGATCATGAAAAACATACGTTTATTTAAAATAATTAAGTAAATGCTAGGAATTTCAAGAAGCACATTAAAAAGGAGTACTGCTCTAACTTAAATAAACTTTTCCACGCATCTTTGGTACTCCCAGTGAGCTCGACCGACTGTGAGAGGAGTTTTTCTGCCATAAAGACGATAAAAACGCGGCTCAGAATTATAATGCTGCAGGAACAATTCTCTCATATGTCACTGCTAAACATAGATAATGACATTGTTAAAAAAAATATTCCAACTTAAACATGTGGGGCCGATTAGCAGAAAAATATTGAAAGCTGAGACTTATTTGAATACCTGCTGAATGTAAAGTTCGAAGAATGATGGATAATGAGTTGATTATTTTTTAAGTTGTTGTAAAAGTTTGATACTAATGTTAACATGAACGTGTGATCAAAGCTTCATATTTTATGTGTGTTACGTGATTATCGACTATTATGTGAATTTCATTTAAAAAAGAAAGATTTTTGAAAAACCACTTTTTTCGTCAGGCCGATCTCCCTAGGCTACCCGTAGAAAAAAAATACTGTCTACGCCAATGGTACGCAAGTAGATCGATGACGTTGATTCACGTGTATAGATAATCGTTTGTGTATGTATAATAGATAAAAACAGAAAATGTCGAAAATTATCGCAATGATCATGCAAAATGATAGTATAAGCATTACAAGTACCCGTAACTATTTCAAAAATGCTAGTGCCTTATAGTTCCTTCGATCGCTTGGTCCTGTCGAATAAGAATTCAAGTCGAGAGATGGCGACACTCTTCAGTCATGAATGGTGGCACGACCACGGTCTTACATACAGGTCTTGAAACTCGCTTAAAATTTCAGTGGTGGGGGATGGCCTCTTATTGAAGCACCGACTGTTTCAACTCCTGACCACGAGGATCGCTGCTATAGTGTGATGCAGGCTGTGTGAGAGAGACGCAAATAGATTTCAAAATTAAACAAAACCCGAACATCAACGTTGATTCGCGCGACGTGCTCTTCTTGTAAACTTGTAAAAACGGTGATATTGAAAAATGACTAAGTGGTGTATTGTGCCAACGTGTAAAACAGGCTCTCGGAGTGAAAAATCGAAACGCTCAGTGTTTCGGGTGCCGAGAGACTTGGCACAATTAAAAAAATGGGAGGCCGCAACACCGGGAGTTGGGAAGTTAGAGCCGAGACACGTTGTGTGCGAAAATCATTTTGAACCGAAATATATTCATTCAGAATGGGCGAAACAGGCGTCGGAGCCGGGAACCTGAAAAAAATGAAAAATTATTGGGATCATTACAATAAATACTTTCCAGGCTGGAAAACATAAAACAAAGTTAGTGAATTATTTTCAATTATCCTACTCGAGAGTCCTTCGCTTAAAGGTCGGAAAAGAGGTGTTTTTTTTAATTTACCAACGCAAACCGTTTCGGAAACTGCAAAGTAGAGATTATTGAAAATGTTTCTTGGGACATGCATTAAAATTTTTCGAAGAGGAAATGAAGAATTGCAAAAGAACCACTGTTTCTTAAGTATTTGTTTCATTTTCAAGAAATACATCCTGCAAGTGTTTCGGTCTGGATTCCACTTCGGTCTGGAATAGTTGCCACTTATTTTACGGTCAATTAAAACAACGCGTAAAGCCTATTCTTTTTATAAAAGCTAAAACATGTTTTTAAAAAACCGAGCGCACAGGGATCGAACCCCTGAAAGCAGCATTACAACGCTTGCACCGAACCCCTCGACCAACACGAGCTCACATCGACACCTATATAAAAAACATTCATATTCATTGTACCCACTTGGATAACTATAGTCTTTTGGTTTTTTTCAGGTATACGATAAAGTTACTTTTAATTGTATTTAGGTCCATCATGCATTTTTGACATTGAATATCATAATTTGCCTACACCAGCCAATTGTACAGCTAGGTTAGGTTCCTATGAGTCAACAATCGATTTCCATCTCTCTCGCACAGCCTGCATCACTCTATCGCAGCGACACTCGTGGTCACTAGGCGAAACGGCTGGTGCTTCAATCCGGTGACATACCCCCACCACCAGAGTTTCAAGACCTGTATGTAAGACCGTGGGCACGACCGTTTTTTTTTCTTCAATTTTCGCAACCGCCAATAGATTATCGGAGTCAAATCATGTCAAGAATTTTGCACGGAATAACTGTTTCGAACAAAGTTGCAGGCCTGAAATGACTTGCTATATATTCCATTTATGGGAAAATGTTTACAAACGTGTCGCGATGAATCTGCAAAACCCCGAAGACCAAACGATGTTCAGTAGAGGGGTGCTGAGGACATGCATTTTACATTTATACTTTATTTCCAAAGATAGTAATTAGCCTTAATTGTGAGGTCAGGATTATCTAAGAAGAATCAGAGACAACTTCATTCTATAATTAGTAGACTTCGGTTCGTAGAAATTAGATTCTAAATGGACTTTTAACAAAGGCGAGATCCAGCTAAATCGCTTTCTGGCACGGTCTTACATACGGGTCTGACAACGGCGGTAGTGGGGGTAGGCACCCTTAGCGGTTTTGTTTTTTATTCCGATTTCTGCCGCTTGGTGCGTGACGACAAGGGGAAGTAGTGGTGCGACGAAGAGAGAAATAGCTCTTCTGTCCTTTTCCCTCCTGAACGCAACGCATGCGCCGTTTGCCCTAACTTCATTTACCGTACTGTCGTGTAAACTGCATAATATACGAAACCAATAAAAAAATGTGTTAATTAAAAAAAAGATGACTACTTTAATCGAAAAAAGAACTGAAAACTTTTTGAATACATCAATTCATACCAGCACATATTACGACCATTTACATCCTTTTTTCTCCAATGTCTCACAATACATCGTTCTTCGAAATGTTTTTCGCACACGTACTGAGACTCTTTCAGTCCCGGAATAGCATCGAGCCATTTTTTGTATCGTTCGACGTTTCTGGGCAGGCGAAACACGGAGCGTTTCTGCTTACAACTTTTTTACCCCGTTTTACAATTGCGAACCGCGCAACCTGTAGCCATTTCGCATTTTTTTCGCAAACACTACCAAAAAAAATCACACCTATGCGTAAAAAGACGATGAAAAATGTATCACGGTAAATCGCGTAGAACCTTCTGGTATATGGTCGCAAATAAAGGTTATTTCGACAATCGCGCCACAAAAACATACGTAAACACCTTGGGCCCATTCGCCGGTAAGAGGTAAGAGGAAATTTCTTCCCCTTGCTAGTAGCGACGCGTAGCGGCGTCTAGTGAATCGAAAAGTGAAGCCGATAAGCGTGCCTACCCCCACCACGAAAATTTAGCTTCGTTGCAAGACCTGTATGTAAGACCGTGGATCCGATATTTTATGTACATACGAAATATACATAGCATATTACCAGCATATCACCTTCGAAATACGGCAGCGTCACCCTTAGTTTTCGCAATTATGGGGACAAGTTAAAACGCAAAGTTTGGACTCCTCTACCTAGTCTCCATGTTTCCATGTTTAAAGGGCTAGCGGAGAGGTTATGTTCGTGTAGTTCAGAGTCTGACCACCGGGCGCGAACGTCAGGTGTCAGTTGAACATTTTTTGTTCTCTCCGAATTATCTCGTAGCGACACGGTGGCGGGAGGGCAGTTGGTGGTTTTTATTAAGCGCTGAATAGGTTAAGCTCTGATAATCGGGGTGAGAAATGGCAGCGACCAAGGGTCTGGGGCGAAACATCCCCTACCTACGACAACAATTCGCGGCGTTACTCGGTAACACGAGTACGAGTGTAAAATTCATATGCTGCGTTGTCCTATTCTCGTACTGTCTCTCCTACATGGAGCAGGCTGTGCTCACACTGAGTGTCACACCGGGTTATCTCTTGCCTCCGGCTTTCTGGATATGGACAGCCTTCACGTTTTGCTTCCTCGAGATACACTTTTGGGAGGTGTGCGTCGACGTTGTGACTGTCGGCCTCTGCGGCAAGCTCATCGAGCCACTTTGGGGAGCCATGGAAATGATGACTTTCTTCGCGGTTGTTAATTTCGGCGTCGCCGTACTTTCCACTTTGTTTTATCTCTTTCTCTACATGTGTACCAGCGATCCTGGTCTACTGTTCAACATACACATTCATGGCCTTACCGGCTATATAGCAGGTATCCTTTTTCGTCTTAATCTCCAACTTGAATTGTTCTTCCAAGCGCCAGGCTTTGTGAATTTCCCAAATGCAAACGCAGCGTGAAAAAATGACCCCTCCCCCTTAGGTTTTCCTTACGTAAAGTGACGATATAAGTTTCCATGTTACACAAAGAATTGTCCGATAGAAGTATGATCTTTGAGATTGGATAAAAAGTATCTAAATCCCTTGTGCCTTCGTGTTGATTCACCGTACAATTTGCTATCGGAATATGTGCAGTGATAAAGTTGCTTTCGTGTTTCTAGGTGTCAGCGTGGCTGTCAAACAGATTATGCCCGATCACATAATAATCAGAACGCCACTGGGAAAAATGACCAATAGAAATATTCCGATGATCGTATGGGTAATGAGCTTGATGCTCTGGGTCGTTGGACTTCTGGAGGGTACGCATCCCACGATGTTTCTCAGCGGTATTATCGTCTCGTGGATTTATCTGAGATTTTATCAGAGGCATAACAACGGCACGAGGGGCGACATGGCAGATAACTTCACCTTTGCCAGGTACACACCATACTTCCGTCCATTGACTTTTCATAGTGTTGAAGTTTGCATAATTGAAATGCAACAATTTTTGTCTTAATTATCCATTTCTTTACTCTTGTGCTTATCTAAAGCCCTTCTTCTTTGTAAATTGTGGTTGTAAATCTCTGATAAGAATACGTAAAATCGATCGAGTGATTTTGAGAGTCGAGAAAGATTTGAACAATTAAAAAAAATTGGTTTCCAGTGTGTTTCAACGATGCAAACTTCAACATCATGGCTTTTAGTAGATATACCCAGACTCAGGTTGCAAGCTAAATTAATTTGAATAAAAGTATCGACGCTCCGTAAAGTATTCGCAGTCACGGACGTCCTTTGTGCAATAAATATTCTATTATTCTGGGACTTTCTTAAGGCGGTATATACATTTAGATGGAAAAAATTAAGCGGTTTTGAGGAATTTTTTAAACTAAGAAATAATTATTCCACATTAATCAAACTGTAGGTATACTTTAATAGAATGTTTAAGTATACAAAACATTTTTTTTTCAAATTCGTTTATCATGAAAATGGCGGAGCTGTGGCAGAGTGTTACAGCAAGGTTGCTGCGGAATTTTGAAATCGGTACGCAGTTAGCTTCCTGTAGACTGATATGCAAAAAAAATCTAAATTTTTTTCAGTAAAAACGTGTATAGTTTCCATTTGACAGTAATTGAAAAGACGAAATGGTAAACTGAGAGAATGGTACGCATTTACAACAAAAAAATTAACATCTCACGCAAAAATTCTGTAGAAGTTTGGTCTGAAAAGTTAGTTTTTTTTCTAATTTTGCAAAACCAATTCTCGTCAAGTAGAATCGATTTTTTGATCGTTGTAAATGTATATCCCGCCTTAAGGAGGTGGGCTATTGTGATAACGCGAAAATGAGGGTTATGTAAAAAATAATAATTTTGAAGGAATACACAAGATGATTGCAAAGTCGTTTGGACATTTATTTTTATGTACATCATGAAAGTGGTGTACCAAATTTTATTAAAAAATATAATTAATTAAAGAAGTTATAAACAATCTTGGGAAAGACTTCTGAACATGAGGGGCTCAAGAGTGTCCTTGATTTTGGCCATGCCGTTGATCAAAACCAAAATAAAACAGTTTCTTCTTGCAATAGATAATATTGGATAAGACTTGACCGAGTTGTGTATTATATCGTGTTTCAATTATCAAAAATAATATGGATTTTGTGAAAAAAAATATCAAGTAGAAAACATCAGTCGAGACTAACCTACTATTACACTGAACAAGTGTACCAAATTTAAAGTCAATCCGTTCATTAGATGTCGAGAAATCGTGTCCGTCGATTTGAAAAAAGTAATTTTGAGAAAAACGCGTTTAAAATTTTACACAGTTCTATGGTTGTAATAATAAATTAACCTTCAATTTACAATTCCTCCAACCATATGTTGAATGTTCAACCCTCCTCTTCACTTTGAGTTGCCTCCAGCAATTATCGATTTTTTTTTCACAGTAGCCTAAACCCTTAAAGTCGGTATAACCTCACAAGTTTTCCAACCTAGTTTTCTCATAGATGGATAAGTTTATTTCAGGAAAAACAACGCATCAAACTCTGGAGAATTCCCTGACGCAGAGCTTGACGATTTGCTTTTGCCCTAAATATTGTTCATCTTTGAGAAAACGCTTTTCGAAACTTTCAGCCAGCACGAAAAATCAATGAAATTTACAAAACGTACATTCGTTTGTACATTTGTACTGTTTTCGTTTTTGTTCAGCGATACTGATTTACGTTCGCTAAATACACAAGCAAATAACAGGCGTTTCGATCGATTCATATTTATCTTCTACCCGCAGCTTCTTTCCAAATGTTTTGCAACCGCCGATAGCGGTTGTGAGCAACACCGTCCATGGATTCTTCGTGCGTATCGGACTGTGCAAGAAGATCGTCAGAAGATTCGACATGTCGAACGCACCGCCGGGTCTAGTCATTAATCTGCCCGGTATAGATCCTCAGGACAGCGAAAGACGAAGACAAATAGCTTTGAAGGCATTGAGCGAGAGACTGAGCAAAGACCATTCGAAACCTTGGCAACACGATAGGAGTAAGAAACACTCGCCGATACCACCCGCAATCTCGATACCAATTCCCGAATCGAGTACACCAAAACCTCTCGCATCGCCGCTGAGCCCCCAATCGAACGTAAACATTCACAGTCATCCGTCCACCAGTACGTGATTACTCAACGTGTTGAAAATAAACGGTTAAGAAACGATATTCGTGAATATAAGTTGGATAAAAATTCAACTTAACGAAAAGCGTGTTGAGAAGCTTCTGAAGAAGGGGAGAAAAAAAGAATGTTCCTCGTCAACCGGGATTCATTTGTGGAGATATACGATAGGCGATTGCGGGATCGTGTTCTTTCTTTTTCCGATGTTATGCACACGCGTTGGCAGAGAAAGTAAAAAATTCTCACATACGGATAAAATAATTGTATCCCGCGATAAACTTTTGTTGCCTGGCCCGCGATATATTATATCAGCGTTCGTCAAGTGTCTTTGGAAGGCTCTCAATGACAAAGAATTATGTTTAGGTTCGCCCTCTTTTTTTACGCTGACGGTATCACATTATTGGTATACGGTACACCGAATTTTGTTCCAAATGGTCAATGGTCCCATAACCCTCGTAACATATTTATGGTTATATATTACATTCTTAGACGTAGAATTCTTCGTTATTGCCCAACGTCAGACACAATACAGCTGGTGATATAGAATTTTGCATCGTTGGGATGCAACGAATTTTTTTTTTCCGTATTGCCAAATTTCTTTCGGTCCATTTGGCCTACAAAAATCACTGGAACATTTCTTGAGAGCCTCATTACAGTTCCATAAACTAAACTTGGAAAAAAGGGTGTGGATATTAATCAAAATGAAGAAATGCAAAAACAAAGAAGAATTTTCGTTCCATTCTAATGGGGCAAACTTCAATAGCATTGCAGCTGAATTTCAGAACTTTCGGATCCATTTTCATTGCTCATCAACAATGGCTTTGCATCTCGTGGATCATTTTGCCTGGAGCGTCAATTTCTTTCTTTAACGCCGGACAAATCTTTGGGCTCACGAATAAGTTTGACGAATACAAGTGCAATAAAAAAACGGTATATCCTTCTTATAATTTACCGCTGAACAATCCTTACGTATTGAGCTTGAAGGTAAATAGTTCAGTGGCGAATTTTTTTTCACAATGCCCATTTTGAGAAAATGCAACAATTCCAACGAAATAACGACTTTGATCACGTGTAATGTACAAGAAATTATAACTGGAGAACGTTACCCTAGAAGACAATTTATAAGGATTTCTATGTTATGATGATTTAAAATTATTATCCGGAGTAAAAGGTACGGCGTGTTTGGAATTTTAATTTAAAAAAAACTCCTTTCAGTGCGGCTTAAGCGTACGCATGAATGAACAACTGTTCATTAAAAGAAAGGCTTAAGGGGTTAGGCTACAGTAACGGGTATAAAATCATGTGCGAATTTAACCATTTTTTTCGTATGAAAAAGTGATTCGCTCATAAAATTAATTACACATCAATTTAGTATAAATATCAAGCTGTTAGAATTTTTCTTTCGATGTACAAAATGGCCGACTAGTAATATTTTCTTTTGTTATCTAACAGCTCCGCGGCTTGACATTTAGCATCCACGATTTTTGACCTAGAACAAAAAAACAAAAATTCCCACCAATCTACATTAGTATTCCTAGAGAAGTACGTACGGAATTTAGAAAATATTGTTTTATTCAAAAGTTGTAGGTATTTGAAAGAAAGTTTTATACGAAAATTTTCGCTGAAAATTCATTTCTTAAGTTCAAATACCTACAACTTTTGAATGAAACAATATTTTTTAAATTCCGTACTAGGAATTCTGATGTAGATTGACGAGAACTTTTGTTTTTTGTTCTAGGTAAAAAATTCGCGATGCTAAATGTCACGCCGCGGAGCGCCTAAAACAAAAGATGACAAAAAAAAATATTGGTAGTCGGCCACTTTGTACATCGAAAAAATATATATATTTTTTCTAACAGCTTGATATTCATACTAAATAGATACGTAATTAATTTTATGAGTGAATCCCTTTTTTCATACGAAAAAAAAAATGTTAAATTCGCACATGATTTTATACTCGTTACTGTGGCCCAACCCCTTAACAAAAATCATGGTGAAGAGTATTCTGGTCTAAATTGATTTGATAAAAAAATTGTCGAAAAATAATTTCTTCAAAAATAAAAACATTTCAATCGTAGTCACTGTCTCGATTTTGTTATGCTCCGAAATGAATACGTTCGAACTTATTAAAAACGCACTTAAGAAAATATGGAAATTCCATACTTTCCGATAAGTTTCTTGACACATTGAAGACTCAAAAGACAACTTGTTTTGCCTTTTTTTGCAATGCAAGAAATCACTCAAACAGAACGAATCGCGAAGCCGTTGATGCACGCGATCAAAGAAAATCATTGGTTCTACGAGAAAGAAATGGATACGAAAGTGGCTTCAAAATTAAAGCTTCCGTTTTCAAAACTGGTTCGCTATACGCTCTCACGACGTTGGTCCGTCCGCCTCATGAAGCGAATTCACTTTGTCTCATTGTATCGAAATCTTCGGAAAAGTGTTTGACGAAATTCTCATCCGTTATTATTTTAAGACCTATCGTTTTATTACAAAATAAGAAACATCTTTCATTATCGATCAGCTCTTTCGCACGTTATTTACACACGTGAGGATTGTATCGTTACGACGATGTAAATAATATCTTCCTCATTTGTAACTCCGTTCTCCTCGAACCGAAAACAACTGTGTATATATATATATTATTAATAAAAAATAAAATTGTTTGGTCTTCCTCACAACTGATTGTAGCACTGATTAAAATGAAGACGATAGCGAATACTTTTTTTCAACGTAAAGACGCGTAAACATATACGTGGCTCGTGCGAATAAGTTGCAAATCCATTGAAATACATAATGTGTAGAATCTTAAGGTATTCCTTTCACGAGCCCGAATATTTAACAATTAACTAATTTTCGTTTATGATCAAGTAATAATACAGGACAGTATACTGGTACAATTTCAAGCCAAGTTACCGAATTTTTAACGACACATTACGACACTAAAAATCGACTCGTTTATACGGTGCTTCATGGAGATGACTGCTGGCCACATTTTTATCTGATAACTTAAACACTAGATGACTCTAGATGCTTGATATAAAACTGCTCACGCGTGTAAACAAATTTAAAGATTCCGTAACGACAATAAAAACATTAATGGCAGTATTACCATATCTGTGGCTCCTAATTCTAACCACGCCGTCTTCATATTTGACCCAGAATAAAACTTTTTTCAAAAGTGGTCAAAATCGAAGTTCGACCCTTAAAGGGGTGAAACGGTGGTTTTAAAGTTTATTTGAGACAACATATATTTTTTGGTCAGATTTGCTTGAAACTTGGTATAAATACACTCCAATACGAATAAGTAAACATGTATTTGTTTGTGTTTGTTTGGTGTATTTATGCCAACCCAAACAAAAACAGTTAAGGGCTTAAAAGTACTACTTGACTGTCTACACGCACCTAACAGCGAGAAAAACATGTAGTGTTATATATCAAATAAATTTGGTAAGTTTCAAGTAAATCTGGTCAAAAAATATGTTTTCTCATGCAAACGTTAACACTCCCGTTTAACCCCCTTAAAGGTTAAATTTTGGGAATTGGTGAAATACATGTTTAGTTATTTGTATTTTAGTGTATTTATGCCAAGTTTCAAGCAAATCTGACATAAAAAATATGCTGTACTCATACAAACTTTAAAACCCCTGTTTAATCCCCTTAAGGGTCGAATTTCCATTTTTACCACTCTTGAAAAGTCTTATTTTGGGCCAAATATGAAGACTGCGTGGTCAGAATTGGGGGCCACAGATATCCCAATACAGTCGAACCTCGTTATAACGAATCTCTAGGAAAGTTCGTTATATCGAGTTTTCGTTGTATCGAGGTTTCGTTAGATCGAGATCATGTTCCTTTAAATATTATTTAAAAAATATATATATTAGAACTATAAATATAGGGATATTTTGTAAAGAAAGAAAGGTTTAAATTAAAGCAATTTTTCCAAGCAATTAGCAATTAAAGCACAATGTACATTATTATGTTGCTGTATCAAGGTTTCAGGTGTCTATCGAAAGTGTCTAACAATCTTCGTTATATCGAAGTTCGACTGTATTCCCAAATTAATAATAAACTTAGGAAAATGTGACCAGCAGATGAACTTTCGTAGCCGCGACTTTTCAGAGTAAATGTAAAAATGTCTAAATCTACTAAATTTGCGCGAAATCTTTTATTCTAATTTATCGTTTAGTGTAATTATGACTTATTTTTATTAATCTCCACGGTAATTTATTTAAAAATACGTTTAATAAATTAAATTATTAATGACGCTTAATAAAAAGATAATTAAACTTAATAAAGTCACAATCAATTATTATACCCAACGATAAACTGGAATAAAAAATTCTGCTAGACACATTTTTCTACGTTTTATCATTAATATTTTCTTCAAACATTCGGTGAGCCCCTCTTTTTTATTATCGTTACGGAATCTTTAGAATTTTTTACACTCGCGAGCAGTTTATGTCAGGCATCTAGAGTTATTTAGTGTATAAATGACTAGTTAGAAATGTGGCCAGCGCGTTATCTCCATAAAGTGCCGTATAAATGAGACGACTTTTAGAGTCGTAATTTTTCGTTAAAATTTCGGTAACTTGGCTTGAAATTTTACCATTTCACTGGAATGCATTTTTGCTTGATGATAGACAAAAGTCTGTTTATTGTTAAATATTCGGGTTCGTGAACGGAGTACCTTAAGGGAACAAGGCCAATGAAAATTTGGAGAGAAAAATTTCCAAGGCTCATTGACGCTCATTTATGCACGAGAAACAGGTTGAAATTAGCCAACTTCATTTTACTCGGCTTACGGATGAGAAAAACGTTCGTATTATAAGCATGATTTTTATCCTAGCTCAATTAAACAATAGTTCGGAAAAAAAAGAATATAAACTTATCACCCAACAAATTCGAATAGAAAAACTACGTAGATTTGCAACCATTGCACATGAATTGTGAATGTTGAAAACTACCACAAAGTAGCACAACGACACGCCCTGTTAACTCTAACGAATGTTGCTTAACATATGCCGAGCCGCCCTTATGTTTATCAAAACAGCGTACGACATTGCTAAGAAAAATCAACATTTTTCCATATACATAAAATATTGCTATGTATTCGTATGAACGATATCTAAATACGCGGAAAGTCAATTCGACAAGACATTTTGTTCCCAATAAATTCTGAAAGTTAACGTTTTAGAGTTAAGATTCGAACTACTCATCGTAAACAAAAATAATCATAAAGCACAAAGTATTTATGGGGTGAAGGAGCATCTGGCGATCTTATCAGTGTAAGAGATTAAATTTACGTTTAGTTTCAGTGAGCATGCGGATTTTCAGCTTTCAAGTTATTTTGTACACTTTGTCTCCCAAATGATTTGTAAAGCGTTAAAATTCGGGTTTAATTGACACTTTCACGTGTAATATGAAACCTGTAGCTGAGCTAGAGAAAAGATTCTCGTATCTATACTCGTTTTTACGATGTGTGTCATGGCCTAGACCCGCAACGAAAATGACGACGTGTAATGTGAAGCAAAATTTTTAATGGCGTAAGCGACCATTTGGCCCCGTACTTGAGCAATGCTTTCAAAGTACAAATGAAAGCATCGTTCTCCGAAAAAACAAAAATGGTGAATCGTGTACTTTTCTCAACTCACCCTTTTGTTTGCATCGTTGGAACGCAACGAGAGTTGATTTTTCTTCTATTGCTCGAATTTTTTGCCGGTTTTTTAAATCCTCATTGGAGAATCACGCCCCTAATTGACGAAAGAAATTATTGATTACAATAAAAATGAAAAAATTGAAAAAGAAAAAAAAACTTTCGTTGCATTTTAACGTTGCAAACTTCTACGCGAGTTGACGTATCTGGCAACGACATGTATGAATATAGTTGATCCTATCATCCCATTTTCCCCCAAGGATTCAATGTAATACTTATTATTACAATACCTTTTAAGTGTTATAATATATACATGTGATTAATTTTGTACATACCACACACTGTTACTGTCTGTACAATACTAAATTCTACAACCCTACTAATTTGCGTATTAATTTGCGAACGCTTCGTAAGAGGATGATCCGTTGGAGTAGAAAAGAGACCATCTTGTTTAAAAAATAGTATTCAAACGTTATGCTAGGAAGAAAAAGTGAAAAAATTGCCAACGATTGTCGATATTCTTTTCAGCAGAAAAAAATATACTTTACAGTCAAAAGAAGATAAAGTAATGAGGGAAAAAATGTAGGTACTTAGTATTTGTGTGTTGCAACTAATAGTTATTATTTGTTGCAACTTTGTTCGTTCCGCGATGCCGGAAATAACGCGAGACGTTAAATTCGATATGACTTTTTACAGCACTTTCAAGAGAAAAGCCCACATGCCTTGCATGAGTTTTGCTCGTATTCATTCACCGTCCTTTTTACCTCCCTCGGACTTTTCATTCCTCTGAATTTTGGTTCATCATCCGATCTCCGGACCGCTGAAAATTGTGAAAGCTATTAAATTCTCTCTTCGAACTGACGTATTCGGCGACACATTTTATGCCCGGACATCGGGCGTTGGTGCGTCATGTATACAGCACCCAATGAGATTCGAGATATCCAACGAAGCCGTAATTTTATCATTTTCCAATTTTGCTTAAATTCTCTTTTAACCCTTTCTTGACACACTTATATTTGGCCACGACTTTGACACGCTGAGCCAACTTGACCCGGATAGTACTTCATCCACCTGCCCTCAACAACCCTTCGGTCGGTTTTTACTGAAGAAAATGCGGGATGCACTTTAAGGGGGTCGTCTAGTGTGTCAGATCAAAAGAAGAGAAAACGGCCTAGCATGACTTCTTTGAAGAACAGGAAGGTGTACTCTACGGTCCAGGCATAGCAGATTCATGGTGAGACCATTTTTTTATTATGAATTATATACAACTTCGAAAGGCGTTTTTCTCAAAACACGATTTTTTCAAACTGCTGCCATATCTCAAAATCTATTTGATTGATTCTGCTCAAATTTATACAGCATCTTTAGTACATATATAACTACAAGTTGAACTGAAATAATTAAGATTGCTTCCTTAGTTTTCTTTTTATCAGCTATATAGACCCAAAAAAAAACGAAAAATTGATTTTTTTTCCTAAAGCGTAAAAAAAAATATTTTTTGGAATTCTAACTATTTTAGTTCCATGGTGAGCCTCAAGTCTCACGATTAAAATTGCGTTTGCTTTTTTTAATTTCAGATAACAGACAGTATCTTGGACTATATTCTATATGACTTCAAAAAATTTGTTTAAATGTTACTAAAAATGATATACAATTAATAAATTAATTTATTTGAATGGTTCGTCAAAAAAACCCCAAAAAAGCATTAAAAACCGGCATTCACACTAGACGACCCCGTTAAACTTTTCTTAATATGTCTGCATAATTAAAAAACGAAAAATTGAATTGTTGTAAACAATTATTGAAAACTTTCAATGATGGGAAAGTGACCATTTCATTTCAAATTCGCCCGGGTCAAAATGACCCAGTGCGTCAGGGGAGGGTTAACTACGTCAACAGATATTACGTCAAGGGGAATAATTGGTTCCCAAAAGCGCGTTTTTCCTGGATTCGAAGAGACCAAACGACAAACGCACTTTTCGTGCGAAAGATATTACAGAGGATCAGCAGGTAGGAAATTCTTACTCAACAACAGGCAGATGCTGCAGGGCTTCAAATAATCTTCCTAAAAAATTAATAATACTTTTCACGAAAGCAAATCAGCTTCAATGGGCGATGCCGAAAAAATTTTATCAGACCTCAAACAATGATTACTCTCCGAAAAAGACGTTTGTTCGTCACTATCATTTTCACAAAGTTACAAGTGTTCGCTACTCCGGAAAAATTCTGAACAATTTTCTCCCAAAATAAACTTCGGAATCTCAGATTTGTCTAGCAGATGTGAAAAAATAAACAATAAGGACGTAGAATCGCCAGACATTGTAACAAAAGTAGCAAAAGAAAAAGCGAGATCGTGCAAAATGAATCGATGCAGGGCCCAGGGTTTGGCTTCTCTCGAAAACATTAACAAGTGTCTAAGAATAATTTCTCATCTCTCGCAATCACGTGAATACGCCTGCCTCGACGAAAGTACCTTTCAAGGTGCTTCGGAGAAAGGACTTAAGGTATTCCTTTCGCGAAGGGCCGCATTTTGTGGGTCCATAAGCAGGGCCCTTCTAAATCATCGGTAAATTACAGTGACGTTTGATAAAAAATCAGTTACAATCAGTTACCCAACGATAAACTGGATTTTAAAAAATCGCGCAAATTTAAGACAATTTTACAATTTCTCTAAAACCCGCCTCCGAAAAATTCCTCCGCTAGTCGCATTTTTCTACGTTTTATCGTTAATATTTTCTTTAAACATTCGGTGGCCCCCTGTTTTTATCTATATTTAGTGTATAAATTATCAGAAAGAAATGTAGCCAGCGTGTAATCTCCACAAAGCGCCGTATAAAAGAGACGACTTTCAGAGTCGTCATTTTTCGTTGAAAGTTCGGTAACTCGACTTGAAATTTTACCCGTATACTGGAGTGTGTTTTTTCTTCATTATATACGAAAATCAGTTACTTAAATATTCGGATTCGTGAAAGGAAAACCTTCAAAGACCTTACGATCTACGTCCGTTGGTTTTGCGCCACGTAAAATTGTCTTGCTTTCTCGAAATACCAAAGTTATCGTTACACCTCCGAGGGAACCCCAATGCACGTTTGCACAAAGATAGGCCCGAGTTTTGTCATCGTGTTATCATGGTAGTGCAGCAAAACAATTCTGAACAGATTCAGATCATATTTTTACGTCTCTGGCTCTCTCGAACTCGAGGTTTCATTGTATAAACGAATACAATCATATAGAAAATTTCAACTTAAAATTACGGTGTATATGAGGGTGTGTCTGTATATATATATATATATATATATATATATATATATATATATATATATATATATATATATATATATATATATATATATATATATATATATATATATATATATATATATATATATATATATAAATGAGTGTGTATATACATATTTACACAAACTCATATATTCGCGACGTTAATAACTTGTCGTCGTCCCGAAAAAAATTGATCAGTCCCACTGTGAGTTCAAAATACACGTTATTGTTCATCGAGAAGACGTGAAAGTACCGTAGATGCGCGTCGGTTGTACATTTAGAAGCATGTACTCGAAGTAGCGACGAATCGACTTTCATCTGTAAAACTGTTGCTGATGCTGGGACCATTGGGTTTGCGGTGGCGGTGGTGGTGGAGGTTGCTGTTGCTGCGGTTGTGGCCGATAAGGTGACTCCTGCATGTAAGAATTCGGCGAAGGCCTGATCGCTGATGGCGCCGCGTTGACGTATTGTTGTTGAGGGGGTGGCGGAGCGTAGGAAACTTGAGGCGAATGTTGGCTCGGGGCGTAATAATTTGACGTTTGTGACACGGGCGGGGGTACACTGTAACCACCGTAATTGACTTGCGGGGGCGGCGGCTGATAATAGTGATGACTCGGTTGTGGATGTATGTCGTGTGAGTTTAAGGTGGTGTCCTGTATCGGCACGGTGATGAGATTTGTTCGCATCGGGGGATTGTTCGACGGCGACGGGACGGACGCCGACGGGCTCTGCGCGTAATTTTGTATCGACATCATTTGTTGGGCTCTGTGCTGTTGGACCTGAGGCTGCTGTTGTTGTTGCTGCTGCGACTGCTGCTGTCTGTGCTCCGAGGGCGACTGGTTCACCAACGAATTGACGCGGGGATCGTTGCCCATTATCGGCTGCACCATGTGAGCGGCTATCTGCTTCATGCGCCCCGTTTGCATCGCGACCGGGCCAACCTTCGACAATTGCGACTCCATGTCGGACTTCGTGTGGGCGTATTGCGACTGATCCACCTGCATACCTTGTACTATCGGCGGCGGCGCCGCTATGTGACGATGATTTATGTGAGCCTGTAATATTTCACAAATTCGAGGGATAAAAATGGTCGAATAGGTAGGATGAGAATCTTATTACGAGCATCGATCATTATTGAGGGGCCAGTCCACTTTGGAAATTTCGAAAAATCGATCTTTTTTTTATACTGTTTTCGATAGTACATACATTCAGAAATATTGTGTCGAAATTTTATGAAAATCCGAGCTCTCTGAGTATTTTTTTTTTACCTGAACCTCAAGATCTTATTTCGTCTACGTCTTGACGTCTTGAGCGTATAGCGCGCTCGGCCGGTTCATAGTATAAACTTCAAACGCGTTTTTTTCTCGAAACAACGTTTTCAAAATCTAGCTCCATCGTATCTCTAAAACTAATAAACCGATTCTCTTGAAGTTTGAACCACATATTGTAAACATGATTCACAACAAGATGACCCTCGATGGGTTTAAAATTTTGATTTTTACTCTTTTTTTTGCAAAAATTGCGAAAAAAACGCGTTTTAAAATACTTTTTTCGTTTTTCATCTGCCATTTTTTTATTTTTTGATAAAACTTTATATCCGAGGGTCACTTTGTAGCTGGTGTCGTACTGAATCCAATGGACTTTGATTTTTTTGTTTCAGACAAGCCGTTGCCGAGTTGTGATGGAGCTACCGAGCCCACCTATTTTTGAGGCGTTACGTTAAACTATAGTTTTTGTACTTAAAAATGAATAAAAATGAATTAAATTTTTTTTAAATGTATTTCAAGACTATTTACGAAGCCCATCAACTTTTATAAAATCCTCCAAAAAAGATCGCGAAAATAGCCTTTTTTTGAGGCTCCAAAGTGGAATGGCCCCTTAATGTTTGACTCGAACCTATCAGTGAATGGACGAAAGCTAATTTATATTGAAAAAATGAAAAAGAAACGTCGATGAAACTCGAATTACTATAATTTTGCCAAAAAAGAATCACAGGTGACGTTGAAACCGATTTCTTAGTTTAGTATCAAATGTTGAGGCCACATGGAGTTTTTCTAGCTTGTGGTACTTGCACACCAAGCAACTCAGTTACGATACGACTGTGGACAATTGGGGTTCCAAAGGCGAAAACAAAGGTTTTCACGGGCTTTGAGGGTAAGTATTAATTTTATAAAGGGGAGGTACCTGAGTAAACGGCGAGAAGAACAGGTAAACTTCGGACATTTTTATCTCAAACTAATGTTTCGATCGGATCCGGATTTTTTTTTGGAAAATATGTACATTGAGCTATGTGCAGGAATTTTTAAAAAATAAATTCGTTGACTGGAAGCGATTCGAACGCGATTATCTCGAAACATAGTTTTCAAAGTCGGTGCCAGATGTATCTCGAAAACGGCTCGTCCGATTTTGTCCAAATTTGGATACAATATTCTTCGATAGTTTTTCTCGCTCACCACGTAGGGGTTTTTCATTTGATTGAACCATTGCTTTTTTATGCAATGTGTATGCAATCCAAAATTGTCGGAAATTGCGAACGAAAAACGAATGTTAAATTAAAACGGTCGCAATTCCGTCAAAAATGAAAATTTCAAAAAAATCCTACGTGGCGAACGAGAAAAACTATCGAAGAATATTGTATCCAAATTTGGACGAAATCGAACGAGCCGTTTTCGAGATACATCTGGTACCGACTTTGAAAGCTATGTTTCGAGATAATCGCGTTTGAATCGCTTCCAGTCAGCGAATTTATTTTTAAAAATGCCTAAACATACCTTTGCATGCAGCAATTATATTATAATTTATATGCAAGAATTAGTCGTAAGTTCAATCCCAATCACAGTCTTTGTTATTTTTCACAAGCATTCCATGTTCCTAATGTACAAGCTCGTTAAGTAGTAAACTACTAGTAAAATCAATTGAAGGCTCAAAAGTAGAAATTAATTTATATATAAAAAAATATTTAAAAAAAACAAGCTTTCATTTAATGTACTGAAAAGTAAAAAATAATTTGTTTACCAAGTCACCTATATGTGACTATAAATAAAAGCTTGAGGCGCTCAAAATTTGGACATTCAATTTTTAATTTACACAAATCCGTTAACATATCAATTGTATTCAATTTACTGTAAAACGACCTTAGATTTCTTAAATAAAAATCCTGCAACTGAATATAAACGTGTGATAATAATTTCTCTAATCACTATTGTGCCAAATTAAATACGGTTAATAAAACTGAACTGATCAAATTTATCAAACGTTTAGAAAGTTGAGCGCCCCAGACTTTTATTTATTGTCACATATAGGTGACTTGGTAAAAAAAATGATTTTCTACTTTTTCGTAAATTAAATAAAAGTTTGTTTTTAAAAAATATATCTTTTTCATATAAATTTTTTGATAATGTCACGTTGAGATGGCAAAAAACTTTGTGTATTTTCTATGAAATCGTGATAACAAGTATAATACTCACATGTATGAGAATATTATGATTTTTGTGCAACACAGTGATCTCCAAACCTAGCATTTAATACAAGTGAATCGTTACCCTTTACACCGTTCATCTACACTACACGTCCATTTACTGGCGGCCGAGTGTCCATTTACTGGTAACTTCGTCCTTTCACTGACGATTTCGACATTTCCATTTTATCAATTCTTCCAGTATTATTTGTTGCAATTACTCCGATTTTTTTTTTCTCCTATCAGTATAATATATTTTGTTAGCTATAGCATTAAAAAAAATTATTTTTCATAATATTCTCACTTTACAGTTCATTCGAATCTTAGAGTGTCTTTATTCGTCCATTCACTGGTCAGTTTATCCTACATTTCTGAAATACTGTCGCAAATGTCGCGGATAGAACCTCGTCAAACTAAAAGTCGTTTCTTCATTGACTTGTAAGGGTTTCTAGCAGTTAGGGAATCTCAAAATCGCGTATGCACCGTATACCAATGCGTATAACCCACTAAACGTCTTGCGCCTCTATAACTTCGGCTCAATCGTACTAGGCATATCGAAAATCGTTTTACGGATAGCTCGATGTAAAAGATTGAACTATGCCTAAAACTTGAACTAAAAAATAAAAAACCGTAAAAATATTGTGCATCAACAAACTTGTAAGTCGCGTTGGCTGAGATAGGTTCGTCGACAGCCAGCGTTTCCGTATCTCGTACCACCGTGGGTACACATGAATACCGTTCCCAATCCCGTTTGCTCAACCCTCGAGACCTTTTCCATACAACGGGGGCAAACCTTGTCCTCTCTTTTCGCACACGACAGACAAAAAACGTGCTTGCAAGGAATCTGAAATGATAATGAAACAATTTTGTCTATTACGTGGTTGTTGCGCATTATTGACTCAGAAATTCCCCGACTTTTCCAGATTATCCACACGGGTTTTGCAAATATTTCAGGGACATTGGGGTCGAATGAAGAACATAATTTAAAAAAATATATATATATGAAAAGGTTAAATATTAAAATTAAATTTTTAAATGAGAACTGAAATTCGAAAAATAATTTAAACGCTGTAAGGTAGAACAAAATATATATTAAAAGCAAATACAGAACTTGTTCTTTATTATAAACAGAAATTTTTATGTCGTTGCCAAAACATGAAAATGAATATAAACACTTATCAACAATGCATGCACACAATAATACACAATAATAATATCGACAAATCGAATGCAAATGTATGAAGCTGCAAAGTAAATTAGTTTTCAGTTCTTGAAACTTTCAATGTTTGGCACTGACATAACTTTTTTTTGTATATAATGAAGAATAATATAAATATTCTAAATATACAGATATTTATTTTTATACTTTTCAGTTTTTCATTTGTCATGTTGGTTTCATTTTTCGTAATTCTTGCAAAAAGTCAAAACTGAAAATATTCCAGAGAATTTTCAAAATTCCCTGATTATTCCAGAAGGACAGAAGTTCCTGATTATTCCAGGAGGAAAGGCATTCCCTGAGTTTTCCCGGTTTTCCATGTGCGTAATGTATTAACATCGTTGACCATTGTAACACTCACAACGAGCAGAAAACAGTAAATATTTGGAATGATACTCGAGAAAGCGCACTTCATGAAAATGAGTTTATAACGTGAGATTTTGAAACCGAGATAATCAAAAGAGAAAAAAAAAGAAAGGGATTCATAACGAATATCATGTATCGGTGTCCGCCTTCGACTTGGTTGAAACTCATATATGTGATGAAGCATTAAAAACTATTAAACACGTCTTTTTTTATCTCCGAAAATCACCCCTCAAAGTGTCGAGGGGTGATTTTGCAGTTTCACCCACAAGCAGTCCACCGACCCGAATGAAACAAAAACCGAAATTATTCTAATGTAATGAAAATCCACTATAGAAGTATTGGAAAAAAAAATTAACGGGTTTGCCCCTTTCTTTGAGGGTTGACTTCCCCCCTTCAAACCGTTTTTCCGCCGACTTTTCATGTGAAATTAGCTAAATCTAATAATTCATATAAAATCTCACTAACACGTACAAATTCCTAGCCGACTGCATTTGTATGTGAAAAGTTGATATGCAGTAATTAGTCCCAAGTTCTATTCCAATTAGAGTCTTTGTTATTTTTTACAAGCATTCCATGTTCCGAACGTACAAGCTTGTAAACTAGTAAACTCCTAGTAAAATCAATTAAAGACTCAAAAGTAGAGAATAACTTATATATAGAAAAAATATTAAAAAAAAAACAAGCTTTTATTTAATGTACTGAAAAGTAGAAAATAATTTGTTTACCAAGTCACCTATATGCGACTATAAATAAAAGCTTGAGGCGCTGAAAATTTGGACATTTAATTTTTAATTTACATAAATCCGTTAACATATCAACTTTATTCAATTTACTGTAAAACAACCTTAGGTTTCTTAAAGAAAAATCCTGAAACTGAATGTAAACGTGTGATAATAATTTCTCTAATCACTATTGTGCCAAATTAAATGCGGTTAATAAAACTAAATTGATCAAATTTATTATACGTTTAAAAAGTTGAGCGCCCCAGGCTTTTATTTATAGTCACATATAGGTGACTTGGTAGAAAAAAATTATTTTCTACTTTTTTGTAAATTACATAAAAGTTTGTTTTCTAAGAAATATATTTTTTTCAGATAAATTTTTTGATAATGTCACGTTGAGATGGCAAACGACTTTGTGTGCTTCCTATGAAATCGTGATAACAAGTATAATACCCACATGCATGAGGATATTATAATTTTTGTGCAACACAGTGACAAAGAAAAATGTGATAGTTTTCAATGCTTTATCACATATATGAGTTTCAATACTTAAGTGACGTTCCTTGTCGGCACAAAGATAAATGAACGGTTGAATAGCGTTCTCTCACCATACGTCCGTAAATGAGTATCGGCTTGAGACACTTGTCGCAACAGTGTATCATAGGATTGAGAACTTTTTCTCCTATTAGATTGACTCTATGATCCCATCTGAGGCGCAACATCGGTTCGGGCGGTCCCCGATTTATCGTAGTGAACGTCGGTGCCTCTAATTGCGATATATCAGCCTCCAGATCAAACTGCTGCTCGAGCGGCAGCTGCTGTTGCTGCTGCTGCTGTTGCTGCTGTTGCTGTTGCTGCTGTTGCTGATCCCGTTGAACCTCCTGCTGTTCCGTTGCCGGCTCTCCCGTTTCCATGGGAGTTTCTTCTGATGGTTGAGGCGCATCCTCCTCATCGCTTTCGATGATCTGAAACGAGGCGCAAAAATATATATAATATTTTTGCGTTTCAAGCATGAAAATGTGGAAATAATTATGCTTCTGCTTTTTTCAAGACAGACACTCCCTATTGAAGTTCCATTGGCTAGAATATTCTAGGTCTCTGAGGACCTAGATAATGCTTTATCGTCCGACATATCGACAATGTGGAGGCTTTCACTGGCTGTTAACGTCGTTCGGTATCGCCCGACAGAGTTATCGATACAATGTTATATTATTGTATTATTATATTTAACATATATAATATTATTATATATTATACGGCCAAGCTATAGATGGCAGATGGAAGCAGGATGTAGAGGTATAATGGCGGAAATATGGAAGAGAGCGGCAAACTATTTGATAGAGATAATGAAAATAGGGGAAGAAAGGCATGATATTGAAGTTTGCATCGTTGGAATGCAACGAAAGTTGGTTTTCTACCCTACCAATCATATTTTCTCTGCCGAATTAGGTTACACAACTCACTCAAACGCTTTTTCTCATCCTCATTAAAGATCCACGAGCTTAATCGATAAACAAAACTCATAGATCATAATAAAAATTACGAAATAAAAAAAGTAGACAAGACTTTTCATTGCATTCCAACGATGCGAACTTCAACGTCATAGAAAGGCGGCCGAGGGAAATGCCTCAAAGTAACGCAGGAAGTATACCATAGGGACAGAGGAGTATTGGGAGAATGTAAATATAATGGTCGAAAACAAAGAAACTAGGGCGAGACTGAGATGTCGGAATGTGGGGAAGGAAGGAAATAAGGGATATAGTGACATAGAGTTAGAAATAAGACAATTTTGACAACAAATGCAGGGTTTGTAAAAAGGAAGTAGAATACTTAGTGCATATATGGACGTGCGATAAAGCCAAGGAGAACACCTAAAAAGAAATAGAGGATCTGGAAAAATGGATAGGGGATGAAGAAAAAGAGCAAATCGATAGAAAGATACAGACGGTGGTAAAGAAAGAGCCTGTAACTGAACTATGTATGTACATAAAATACTGCGAGAAACTAATTGCGGAAATAATAAACGAAGTGAAGGAAATAAGGGATATAGTGACATATAGTTAGAAATAAGACAATTTTCACAACAAATGCAGGGTTTGTAAAAAGGAAGTAGAAAACTTAGTGCATATATGTACGTGCGATACAGCCAAGGAGAACATCAAAAAAGAAATAGAAGATCTGGAAAAATGGATAGGGGATGAAGAAAAAGAGCAAATCGATAGAAAGATACAGACGGTGCTGAAGAAAGAGCCTGTAACTGAACTATGTATGTACATAAAATACTTCGAGAAACTAATTGCGAAAATAATAAACGAGGAAGGAAATGCGAAACGAAACGAAAGGCAAAACGACAGTAGAATATAAGTTAGAAATAAGACAATTTTGGAAGGGGAAACGTGTATGTGGGCTTCTATATGTGAACACCCTGAAAAGGTATATTTGAAATAATAAATACTACTACTAGTAAGTAGTAAGTAATTTTATTTCAGGTATACCCTTTCAGGGTGTTTAGACAGTCATCTTCCCGCTACATATTCATTCCCTTTTACATGGTACTCTTAAATCTACTTATATTCTATTGGTATTTACGTTTCTCGTTCTATTTCTATTTGTTTATTTTCATTCTCTCGAATTGCCTTATATACATACATAGTGGTGTTACCGGCTCCTTTTTCAATGTCATTTTTATCTTCCTATTCATCTCTTCCCTTTCCCCATCGCCGATCCACTTTTCGAGGTCATCCACTATTTCTTTTTTGATTTTTTCTTTAATTTTCTCGCACATACATATGTGGACCAAGTTTTCTGCTTCCTTTCCGCAGCTCCTACACATATTGTCGCTATAACCCTTGTTGCCTTCTTTCCCCACATTCCCACATCTCAGTCTCGCCCAGGTTTCTTTCATTACTGCCGTTATACTTGCATCTTCCCAGTACCTTTCTGTTTCTAGTGTTTGTTTCCGATTTTTGTATTGTGCACAATACGTTGGTTTTTCAATTCGGTTCCAGTCTTGCTGGATTTCCTGGTCCACTTTTGTTTTCTTCCCCTTTTCTATTATATTTTTTATTTCCCTTACATCATTGTTCGCAATGGCCTTCCACATGCCTCCTTCTCCCACTTCTGCATCGCTTCTTGGACCTCCCTTCCCCATTTCATTGAGCTTCCATTTAGAACTCTTCTCGCTTCCTCTGTGAGACACTTTTTAAATACTACTACTATTACTACTGTATAATATTATGATATATTAGTATATTATTATATTTTATATTATTATATTATGTTATATGTTATATTATTATATTATTATATGTACAGTCGCGTAAATTTCGCCGTCAAATGTTTTTCTTCGGCATTTCGCCACGAAATAAGACTAGTTCCACGACTGGGGGGCAAACTCGATGACTGGCTGTATTGGTATAGGTTTTCCACAGTTTCCCTATACCCATGGCAGAAATGCCATGATGAATATAATACAGAGAGGGAAGTGGGCTGCGGCCGCAAACAGGGGGGAACAGAGAGAAAGGTGGAGAAAAAAGGAGTAAACAGTAGAGGAAACAAACAGTCACAATGAGGGGAAAATTAGTTACAAACGTGAAGCGTGTGTACCTTAGGAAAAAAAACAATATACATTACATATTATATACTATTATATATTATATACTATTATATATTATATACTATTATATATTATATACTATTATATATTATATACTATTATATATTATATTACATATTATATATTATAGCTTGCAAATTCTACGTAGTTTCCTTGCACCGAATGGCAGAAGTTTGTGATAATAAAGAGGCGTAGCGGTGCCTCAGCGCCAAGAAACTAAAAAGCAAATTCCCAAGACTGCATGCTCCGTCATGGAGATTAATTATACTCCAAAGTTGAGATTGAATTTCACAATATTAAAAAATGTGCATTAACTTCTCGGTTCGCTAAGGATCTTGGAAAGAATAGTGAATATTGATTGACGGTAAGTGAGAGAAGAACTATAATTCAAGGGACTCTACCTTTACGGCTTTTTTGGTTCGTCCTCTCGCTCGGCCCCTGGCCCGTCCGCGTCCTCTACCTCTTGCTCTGCCTCTCATTCTCTTGCCGGCATCTTCCTCCATCACTGAGAACAAAATTCACTTACATTTTAAAGCACTGTTACACGATAAACAATAGCTAAACAATGTGGCCTTCGAACGTCCTACATTCACCCGGTAATAGAGGTTAAGCTTCGTAATTGAACTCCAAAATGTGAAATTACGTTTTTACTGAGCATAGCGTGGTTGGTTGTGGGGCGAAGTCTGCGGAAAATTGATAGCCAGCGAATAAATAATTGTTTTTTTTATAAATGTTGGCCAATGGACAAAGTATTAATTTGCCTGTACTTTGTTCATTAGAGTCGTCACCCAAGCGGCGCCATACTCGGACCAACCGCGAACCAATGGAAGGCTCAGCTTTTAGTCCGAGTTTGGACTGGCCGTGGTCCATGGAAACGAATTTCAGCTCCGTTCGTGGCAAGGAGACTAGAGTGAAGGAGTCGACACTCCCGCCTCAAACAGTTCTTTCAATCGGTCGCAGAGGTGTAATGCTTAGTTCCGCCGCAGGCGTCGCTAGTGTTCCCCAGAGCCCATAATATATAGTAATACAAAACTGCATAAGGTGAAACTGACCGTGTTATGGCGGCAAAATTGTTTGCGCCTGTCAAACACAAATATATCTGTCGTGTACACCAGCACAGCAGCTATTGAACTATGTGTATAATAATGGAGATTACTCCTCGCGAGTCAATGAGATAAAGGGAAAAAGTAAACACTCTAGGTAGGAATTATAAAACAAATTTCAACTATTGATGGCAGTAAATTAAAAAATATATTCTTCCATGTTATTCTTGTTCGAGTTCTTTTGGGATTGGACGAGTTCTTTGATTGGTTGAAACTGCTTCAATTCGCTCGTACAACCAGATATCTGTACGAATGCAAAAGAAAAAAAATTAAAACTACAGAGGCTTGAACTCAGGACCTTCAATACAGTAATCTAGCGTTCTACCAACTTCGCCACACAATCATTTGCCAATAAATATAATCTTCTCATATTTAAATTATTGCCGCGCTTGAGGTTCAATTAGGCTTGACGGCTTGTTCGGTTGGTTCATCGCTTAATTTAATTCATATTTAGCTTCATTTTAGACGTAACTAGCAAATAACGAGTTTTCATGGACATACATATAATAAGCACGTGTTCAAAAAACAATCCCAGCATGTAGAGCCAACATTCCCGCATTCGCCCGGTTTCTTGCATGTACATATTATTATTATTTATTATTATTGTTATTATTGTACAGGAAAACAGAGTAACGCGCATCCGAATAATAAATACATTACGAGATACATTACGGTTGGTTTATCGCGTTATTCGCGTTTCATTTTAATTAGCTATATTTTTCAACATAACAGGCCAATCATAAGTTTCCATAATAAAATAACTCGGTTGTACTTATTATATAATTATTATATCTGATGTGCTTATTATCTAATAAGCCCATGTGAATAAAACAGCCCGAGTCGTTTCATTAATATTATTTATATTTTATTTATTATATATATGTACACAATATTATTATATATTATAATAGAAGGAATCCCCACTTGGGTGTATTATCGTTCGGGTGTGCGAGAGAGAACGCGCCAAAAATGTTCCAAGTGAGTACGAGAGAGAAACACGATCACCCCAGTTTTGTGATTGGTCGTTGAGGCGGAGCTCGGACCTTATGCAGTTTTGTATCACTATATATTATGGGCTCTGAGGAACACTAGCGACACCTGCAGCGGAACTGAGCACTACACCTCTGCGACCGATTGAAAGAACTTCGTACATACAGGCCAGCCCCCTGACACTGGCCTACTATTCCTATACGATAAACGAAAACGCGTTTTGTCCCGGCATTTTAGTTCTTGAAATCGCCACTACCTAGGGTTAGCTGTTGTGTGACAGCCTTCGGCTCTAAATACTCCGATGAGCTGAACGACTCGATACTTTCGTGGCTTTCGCCTGTTATCGTTATGGTGACATTATTTATTGTGCTCAAATGGAAAATCATTAGTACGGAAAATCATTCCAAATATCTCAATAGACTTTCATTCATGTAAGATATTCGAAACACCGGCGCAACATACATATATATGTATGCCTGTCACACGACTACTAGCGCCACAGTGCGGCAAGGACATTTTGCGAACCGTATTTAACTGCCAGTGTCAGGGGGCTGATACAGGCTAGGATAGGGAGTTTGGACTCCTTTATTCTAGTCTCCTTGGTTCGTGGTATGTAAGACCGTGGTTTATGGAGACTGGATGAGTCGAAACTCGGCATTTTAACTCGTCCTCGAAATTGCGAATACTAAGGGTGGCGCTGCGGTCTTATTGTATATTGAACATACTCATGTATATCTTGTCTGCCGGTTTTACTATTGTACAGTATAGTATGGTAAACTTTGAATGCGTTTTTCTCGAAACAACTATCTTTCACCTGGCGTTGGTGATTTCAAAAAACCGGCTGAACCAATCGGGCTTATCATTTTATTGCACATTCAGCATATGTATGGCTATCGCCCGAACTAGAATGATTTAAAAATATTAATATCAAACTATACTTTCGCCCGAATTATAACAAAAAAACCGTGATTTCCGAACACTTTTGCAAGAAACAACGCCATTTTGTTATTTTGCAGTATAAAATAATAATCCTAGTTCAGGCGATAGCGACACCCATACAGATTAAGAATCTTTTTGAACTTTTTGTCTCCGATTACTTGGAGAGCGCAAATCATCAACGCGGCAGCAACATACTTTTTTCATGCCTTTAGACGATTATAAATTGTTCAATAAATTAAGATTTATATGCAACTTCAAAAAATGGTTTCTATTCTATTCTGTAAGAGTGTACCTTTAAACGATAAAGAAATTTGTAACGATACATGCAACTGTTAAAAAAAATGATCAAAAATAGATTCTTTTTTAGCCGTCACAGTAGAATAGCCGCTTAATCTTAATTTTTGTTATAATACTGATACCTAATTAAGGCTAGATAGGTCAGTCATCCGTCGTACAATAGGATCCGATATATTGTATACATACAAAATATATTTAGCATATTACCAGCATATTACCTTCGAAAGACCACAGCGCCACCCTTAGTATTCGCAATTATGGGGACGACTTGAAATGTCAAGTTTGGATTCCTGCATCTAGTCTCCATGTACGCGTGAAGAGCTGAAACTTTCGAGCAAATTGCTCATACGCTCATTATTTTGGGAAAGGGCTAAGCATTGCAATGTGGATTCAACCGACGTATTTCCTAGTGCTTCATCTTTTTCACGAAGTATATTAACCATGTTTAAAAATGGTGAACACGTAAATTTGTGAGGTTCGTTGATCTTTTTCGCACCGCCTTAACGCACAAACAATTGAGCTTGTACGAACGACGTTGAAGTGTGCATCTTTGTAATGCACCGAAAAGTCATTTGAATTTTGTTATCGCCTCATTTTCATTATCCAAAAATTTGTCTTACATATTTCGGCTGAAGATGTCTAATAAGGATCCTGAAAATGGTTTGAATAATTGTGGAGGCTTAAGTATGCCAAAAAAAATTGGGCTACGGAACTTTCGTTGTGTTCTGACGATGCAAACTTCAATAACACTCGTTCGACTATATCCGCTGTTGTCGACAAATGCCTATTGTAGAAACAATGAAAAGTTATGACATATGAAACTGTCATATTTTGTGAATTTTTCTGTACCCTGCCGAGCAGTTTTCAACAAGTCGTCTTAAAGGGTACCAAACGTCTGCCCGGAGGTTACCTCGTAGTTCACGTCCATCCAAAAGGATAACCTATAGATAACTTCTGAGCAGGCATTTCCTACCCGTGAAGACAACTTCTGAACTATTCGAAAACTGTTACCTGGACTTCTACGTCCGGGAATTCCAGGAATTCGAAAACAGATACCAGCTGCTGTCCTCATTTTGCAATTTATACTTACTATAGCCTAGGCTGTTATTGCAACTAGGTCCTTTCGACGACACTGACTTTGCTGTCTGTAGTATAATCTCGATAAGATAACCTGATCTTAAATCCGATTAACATTGAAGAAAATGGTTGTAAGTAAATCGCCGTTGTAAACTAGGCAAAGGTAATGTCAAACGAAGTTTATCTCCTATCGTGCGTCCTCCGTTTCCACTGCCATAATCGTATGCATTGTTTTCCAGTTGTCGCCTGAACGTAGACTACTCCCCAAGGAAGTTCGAGTAATGACGTTCATTGGAAAAGCCCTGGTGCGTTAACCTGCCATACCCGCTGTGAATCCGTCTCAAGGCTGTCATCATGAACTACGCCTTCCCGGATCCTGCGCCGCCTCCGAGCTCGTTGTCCGGCCCGACCTTGGAAACAGCGGCTGTACTTTCATGGGAGCCACAGAGATTGACGTACACCAAGCCGCTTTTGACTAACGACGATATCGCGTTGCTAGCGCGTCCGGATCTTCGCCACAAATTTATCGTGTACGGCGTAGAAGGGTACAGCAAAGAGGACATTCTAGACGCAGCGATAGCAGCTTGCCCTTCGGAGGTACTGCTGCCGATGTTGTACATACTTGAGAATCCCCACAAAGCGACGTTCATAGTGAGATGCAGCATCATGGCCATAAAGAAACTCGTGAGTCACGGACTGCGATTGAGTATGCCGAACGGCGCTACACTCGGAGTCGACATTGTTCTTGGCTACTTGGATGTATCCGAGCTTAAGGTCCAACCGCATGCGGAGGTGAACGTGGCTTTGAAAAAGCGCTACAATCGGCGAAAAAAAATCCTCGATCTGAGCGATTTCAAGAACGACGAGTCGCTGCGCCACGTCTACTGTCCGTTGTCATCGCCGAGGATATTTCACAACGTTATACGCTGTTGCCACCCGCAGACGGTGGGCTCGACGCGCGAGCCGAAACTCTCGGTGCGCAATCTGATACTACGCCACAACGACTTGACCGGTCTACCGTTCCTGGATTTCAATTACCATCTGACCTCGATCGATCTGCGCAATAACAAAATAGACAACATATTACATTTGAATTATTTCAAGGATTACAAGATAACGGAACTGTGGCTTGACGGTAATCCGCTGTGTTCGCTTTACGAGACGCGCCACGATTACGTTACAGCCGTACAATCGGTGTTTCCACATATTCAGAAGTTGGACGGTGTTTTCATCGACGTTCACACGAAATTCATACCCCCTATTCGAGCCAATTACCTCGGCGATTGTACGCGAGTAAATGTCGTGAAGCAATTTATTCAGCATTACTTCACGTATTACGATCAAAACGATAGAAATGTGATGAACGGACTGTACGATCATGGAGCCCTCTTCTCTATAACCCTCGGGCCAATTATCAACTCGACCTATCTACAGATGACCAAGGCTTTCGCGACTAATCGAAACTTATTGAAATTCGTCGACTACGCAAAATGTCAGGAATTCTTGCTGCGTGGGCCCGAAAAGATAATAGCCGCTCTTCGACGACAACCCACCACGTATCACGATTACAAGAAGTTCAATGTCGACATAATACACTGCAACGACGAATCAGTGACGATAGCCGTGCAAGGAACCTTCCGCTACAAGGAATATCCCCAAGCACCCTTGTCGTTCAATCGTACATTCGTCATTGTCGAGCTCGAGGATAACGAGTACTGCATCGCTAACGATCAATATCACATACAAAGCGAATCGTTGAGCCCGAACGCCAGCCCCGACGAGACGAGGGTCGATACCGTCGTGCCCAAAATCGAACCTACGCTGTTCAGTCGTACGGAGAAGTTACAATTGTTGAGATTTTTGGGCGAACGCACGACGATGAACGAGGTATTTTGTCGTCATTACTTGGAAAATGCCAATTGGAATATCCGGGTCGCGCTCAGCGCGTTCATGAAATCCTACACCGTCAATGACATTCCACCCGAGGCTTTTCAGGAACACGCCTACTCCTGACAGTGGAACGACAACGCGAGCGTCGATCAGTTGAGCGATTTTTTTTTATGATGCTTTTTGTGGGACTGCGACTGGTCGCTTGTTATACGCAATTTCGTGGGTCACCGAATTGCTTGCGGCATGTCGAAGGAAAATGTTTGGCAATACAAACCCGTTGCTTATCCTTAAACGTAATGGTAGTTACGGAATGACTGTTACATTCGCCGACTCTTTCACTATCAGAAGCGATTTGAGCTTAAGTCGATGGGCTTGACGTTTGCATCGTTGGAATGCAACGAAAATTCTGGTAAATTTGTTATTTTTATTATTATCCAAAATCATATAGCGCAGATTTCTTGTAGATCGCTAAATATGAATCGGAAAAAAAATGTCTGCGTGATTTTCGTAGCTTAAAACTGCCAAAGGAAATTTGTGAAATAAAACGAATCTTTTTCTTTGCATATTCAAGCGATGCAAACTTCGACGTCATTCAAGTGGGATAGAGTAGCCGAGCGCAAGTTAACATACGTGCAAGTAGTCGACAGACGGCAAGGATAAGAGCGCGGCAGAATACTCGACTCGTTATACCGAGTGCGCCGGAAAAATGTGCACTTCAACTACCACAGCCATGAAAGATGAACGAAAACTCATTTCTGTACTTCTACGATACTGTCAATCTTTGTAATTTCACTTTTTGTACATACCCATTGAAATCGCAATTTTTATTAAAAATATTTTCGTTTCTTACCAAAGATGATTTATGTTCTCGGATCGTAAAATCGCTCGTCGCATCAACATTCGCTTTGTACAGAAAAGAAAAATAATTATAACGAGCATCAAACAAGATTTTCGTTCAGCAACCTTGTTGCATGTTTAGCAACGCAATGCTCTTGTTTATGTGAGAAATCGTGTTGACATTCGAGTTTACGCCCAACTCGAAAACTTTTTGCATGAGAGGCAACGCGTGCTCTGAAACAAACACGTTTTGTTTCGGTCGATATTAGTGCGGAAATATATTGTTTGCTAATACGAAAATTCAGCAATGATCGCTCACCTTGCATGCAGAGTAATATATCGGGCAATCTGTCCAACGCGGACATTAGCACGTCCGATCTCGGGCTATCCAAGCATCGCTGGAAAGCGGAAAGTATATTCAAATTCGGCGTCGGTCGATGTTTCAGTGCTCGCGCGAGAAGACTATGAGCGAGACTTCTGATGTTTCCCTGTGGCGACACAAGCAGCTCTGCTATACTGTCGATCACGAATTCGAGGACCGATGGCTTTCGCGACGAAAGATGATCGATTTCCTGTAGCGCCGTGTACACGTCTGAAACAAGTTTTCTTTTTTTGATAAATGAATGGATGGAAACACGCAGGGACCCTTCGGTACCTTTTAGTGAGCAGAACTTGCTCGAATATGGGGTCTAGAAGAATACTATCTCAGTTTAATCGGTTAAAAATAAATATTGAAGATGACTCCATCCATGTACATTTATCGGCATTATTTTCATTTTAATGTTTTTTAATGTAATGTTTGCGGCATTAAGGTCGTATTCTCGTGTGTCTGGTCACAAAAGTCGTTTTTTTTATCCGTAGTTTGGGATCCATATCGGGATTACTATGTTCTGTGCCTCTACTGCGTTGATCGCCTGCATGCAGTCCCAGACCACCAATGAGTCAGCGTAGGGACTAGCGAGCGCTTCGATTGTTGTCCTGCTGTCGGAGTATACCAGGATACTTCTACCCTTGGCTCCCCCAGCCAGGCACAGCTTCATACACTTATGGATGGCCGGTACCTCGGCTTGGAATGCAATTGCTAGCTCACCCATTAGGAGACTAACCCTACGACCGGCCCTAGGGTTAAAAACTCCTGCTCCAATGCTCATTAACCTATACGCCGCGAGCCTGGCTTGTCCAACGACGCTGATGTTTAGCGGTAGCAGGCAAAAGGCCACCTCCAGAGCCGCCGTCGGGGTCGTCCTCGTGACCCCAGCCACCGCCCTCATGTACCCTCCCTGTAGGCTGTTGAGCTGCCTCGTGCTGGCAGCTCTCTTCAGGGCCGGCCACCAGACGACAGCCGCGTACATTAGTCTGGGTATCAGTATCGCCCTGTATAAACACAGGGCCACCCTGGGTTTTAAAAGCCAGGTGTTCCCTATGGCTCGACTACAAGCCCAGAAGCTAATGTAGAATTTATTCCTCTTAGTCTCGAGGTGCAGGTTCCAGTTGAGTTTCGGGTCTAGATAAACTCCAAGATACTTAACTGCTATTGAATATGTCACCTCGCTGCCACCAAATCTGATTGGCCTGATGGCGGCGGGATTATATTTCCTAGTGAAGATCATGGCTTGGGTTTTTCGTGGATTGACCACCAGTGCTAGAGTGCTCTATCTATCAGTTCCTTTAACTCTGGAAGGAAGTTGCCTCTCGCCATGATGACCACGTCGTCCGCGTAGCCATAGACGTTTACCCCTATTCCTCTCAGTTTTCTCAGTTGTTCGTTCACTACGAGGCACCACAGCTTCGCAGTCAGTGTCCTACCTGCCAGCATACTATGTGTCCACTCGATTAGCGCTATAGGCACTCAGTGACTGCCCATAACGTCTTCGACTACCGTGTATGTGATGCTGTCGTAAGCCCCCCTCAAGATGTAGGAACACCCCCAGCGCATACCCTTTGTTTGCTAGCTGACGATCGGTAATGGTCACAAGATGATGCAGGACAGTGTCGGTCGACCTGCCCTCCCACAAACCCGAGTGCGGCAAGTATGCGCCAAAAAATAAGCGTGGCATGCTAGGGTTAACGGGCAATTAGCCTCGTATGCGTCTGCAACAGCGTTTCTGAGTTAAGTTGCTGTTGTCTCTAACTCTTCTCTGATGTGGAATGTGGTGGAGATTCTAGGTATCCAGCCCTTCAGAGCGGCGCGGTACCCCTCCCAATCAGTCTTCCTGGGATTGCGGCGCAATTCGGCAGCCTGCCCATTGTGGAGAGACAGATGTATCTGCCTGTGATCTGAACCCGAAGGTTCTTCCGAGACCCTCCAGTTGTCCACCAGGCCCGCTAGTCTTTCCGCACAGGAGGCTATGTCTATAACCTCTTGACGCCTTGCGTTTCTGAACGTGGGTTCGCATCCCCCGTTCAGTATGTTTAGCCCGGCACCCACGAGATAGTCGTGTAGGCTTTCATCTCTCCTGTTGACGTTTGAGCTCTCCCATCCATAATGGTGGGAGTTAGCATCGCAGCCAATCAGAAACTCTTGTCCCCGTTCCTCCGCATAGACTACCCGTTTCCTGACTTCTCTTCAACAACTTTGTTAATGTACATACAAATAAATGTCCAAACGATATTTCACTCATCTTACGTATTCCTTCAAAGTTAATTTTTTTTAAATAACCCTGATCTTCGGGTCGTCACAGTAGAGATGGAATATTTAACTAGCAATTTGTAGACCAAGTTTTTGGTCCACAATTGGTCAATGGAATATTTAACTAGCAATTTTGTGGACCAAGTTTTAAGCAATATTAGCATCCTTCTTGGCATACAATATAGTGTCGTAGCAAACAAATCATATACTATCGACCGAGTAATCGATGAAGCAGCCCGTCTTTACTCTAGCATCGCGAAAGCTTCGCAATAAAATACGATGTCGTTTAAGTTAAGCTTACCGTCGCCTTGAATTTTAGCAAGGGTTGTAATCAACGACGGCCAATGTGTCGGAAATCCGGGTTCCAAGGGTGCGAGAGTTGCGCCGGTCACGAATATTTCCTCACCGTTGTTTCCCTCTCTCGGACCTGGTATTCCCGTGACGAGGGCTCGAAGGCTCGGTAAGCCAGGATAGAGGCCCTGTATCTCGCTGCATTTGTAACATGAAATACGTCAACCTTGGAACAATTATACTTCTCAATTGGTAAGTAACGCTTCCTGTTTGACAACTTTCGCCAAGATCTTTTCTTTTGTAAAAATGGCATAAATTAAATGAAGCATTTCCAGCTCTGGAGTTTGAATGTGAATAAAAAACGGGAGAATTCCTCGAAATGATTTCGCAAATATAACACTTATCAGTGGGTTTTGCAAATTTGTATATACCTCACAACATCTTTCGGAATGGAATGGAATGAATCGGAATCTTTTTCCGAGACAGAAATAATGCACCTGCGTCTTTTAAGGACAGGTTACCGTTCATAACGATGAAAATTACGATTTTTTAAAAACATAATTTGTGTCCTTGAAATGTTTAGAACACGTGGGTAAAGAAATATTTTCATATCTAAAATATTGTAGAATTTACAGCCTGTTGAACGGAACCGTCCACTGGCTTGAAAACTGGTAGCGGAGGCGATCGGAGCGTTTTTCTGGTAACAACATTTTCAGCGCGCGGGGCGCTGGAAATGTCTGCGCAATTGAAAAGAAATTCAATTTTCGGGGACGTCAGGAAGCGATTTTTCTAAAAATTGATTTCGAAATATTTTTATCGTCCGTTAAAGCAAAAAAACCGGATAAAGATATTTAGTTTTTTCTTAAACGGCTGCCATATGGTTATTCAGGGGTTTGTTTAGGCAAAAACCGATAAGCCCACCAATTTAGTCTACTTTAATCATTTTTTATCCGTTTTTGTCTCAGATCACCGGCCAAGGCTCAGATCACCTGCCCAGAACAATAAAATACGTTGAAACCTATTTCCAAAAGTATTTATTTCATATAGAAAAAAGTTCCCAAAGTTCGTGCATTTTTCATGCCTCTCGACGATAATCTGTCCTTAAGATAATGCTTTCGCGGAGGGTCGTATTTTGTGGTGGCATGAGGAGGGCCCTTCTGAATCATTGGTATATTACAGTGGCGCTTAATTAAGATAAGTCACAATCAATTATTATATCTAACGATAAACTGAAATAACAAAATCGCGCACATTTAGTAGATTCAGACATGTTTTACATTTTCTCTGATAAATCGCGACTACGAAAATTCCTCTGCTAGTCACGTTATTTAAAGTGACCCCCTGCTTTATTGTCGGTACGGAATCTTCAGATTTTTTACCCGCGTGAGCCGTTTGGACCAGGCATCTAGAGTTATTTAGTGTATAAATTATTAGATAGAAATGTGGCCAGCGAGTCGTCTCCATAAAGCGTCGTGTAAATGAGACCCTTTTTAGAGTCGTCATTTTACGTTAACAGTTCGGTAACTTGACTTCAAATTTTACCAGTATACTGGGATGTATTTTTACATAATTATAGACGAAAATCAGCTAATTGTTAAATATTCGGATTTGTGAAAGGAATACCTTAAAACAAAAGTTCGTATCGTCGACGAATACGTACCGAAGAACGTGTACGTGTTTGTGCAAATATTTCAGTGCCGGCTGAGCATCGTGGGCGACGTATCCTTGCAACAATGTGACGAATCTGTTCAACAACGGCGTCAGCTCTTTGCCCGGCGTATAATTCTGCAATCGAAACACGAGAAAATAATTTAATGCAATATTAAATTCAACGGCATTTCGCCGATTACAAAGAAACAAAAAAAACAAAAAGAAGAAGATAATGACGTTGAAACAAATTCTTACCTGAAAACACTGAAAATAATTTGCCAATGTGTCTTCGAGAGCTGATCTGTGCTCCTCGTTGAACAAATAGGGCTGCAAGAGTTCCAACAAGCCCATCACTTGAACGAACAGATTCAAGTGATGACCCGAGCGAAACTCGCAAAAGTCCATGTACAAGCGACCGGTGAGTGAGGAGGCGAGCATCGGAAGTTGTCGCAGTACAAGTATCGGATGTACCGCGGCCATTTTTCGCGCGCAAAGCTCGAAATCCTGGGACTTACTTATCCATGACTTTGGTCGCGGTGTTGCCGCCAAAGCTGTTAGAAGAGCATGACTCATACAGTCGAGCGTCGAGCCGGTCCAATCGGTAATTTTGGCAGTGTCAAGGAATTTCTTCGTCTCGGAGCGATCGAGATAGCATATGACTTTTGGTATCTTCATGTAGAGTTTCAGTAGAAACTGATGGGCCATGTCGGACTGTACACTTGAAAGAAACGAAGATCGCTATCACATGCTCTTTTCAACCGGCGTTTCTGTAGGATTTTAATTGTTACTTACGGGGAACATCACTCAAGAGTCCGCCTTTGATTTTGTTGCAACTCATATACGTGATAAAGCACTGAACACCATTAGACACATTTTTTTTATCGGCGAAAAACGATTTCAAGGGTGGAAACCACCCCTCAAAGAATGGCGTGTCGAGGAGTGGATTTGCAGTTTCACCCGCAAGCAGTCTACCTATCTGAATGAAACAAAAACCAAGATTCTTCTAATGTAAAACGATGAAAAATCCACCATAGAAGAAGTGAAAAAAAACTAAATTAAAGGGTAACACCCCTTTTTTGAGGGATGGTTGCTCCCTTTAGAATCGTTTTTCCGCCGAAAACAATACGTTTCTATCCACTTCCAATTCTTTATTACGTATATGAGTTTAAACAAAATCGAAGGCAGACACTTAAGGGGCTACACTACCTAGGTGGGTCAGAACATTGTCCACGAATATTTTTACTCGATCGTATCAACGTTTAGCAATATTCCTCGAAAATTTAATTGAAATATTCCTAAAATTGAATGAACTACATCTTGAGAGTGAGCTGAGCTACAGTTGGTCGGGCGAGCACTGGCAGCACTATACTTCAAACTTTAAACGCTTTTTTTTCGAAACACTGTTTTCAAAATCGGTAGACATGATATCGCGAGAACCACTTAGGAGAGATATACACCTAGATGGTCGAGGTCGAGGATTTAGAAACTATGGACATTCCGTCGACCGTAGAAGACTTACACTATGGGCCTGGTATCGATGATTCCATGTAAGTTGACAAATTTCATGATTTATTCCTTCCCAAATTTTCAAACGGGTTTTTCTCGAAACCACGTTTTTCAAATCGGTACCCAAAGTTTCTCGAAAACCAATGAACCGATTGTCTTGAGGTTTTTTGTGGTTATTCGATACACCATTATCTACCACTTGTCATAGGATTTTCCTTCCGTTACTTAGTTTTTGTTTTATAGGCAAAATAATAACTCATTTTTGGCCCAAAAATCACTATTTATGTTCAAACGTTCGCCATTTTGTCATAACTCGATATTTTCAAAATAGGCTGACAAGTACTAGATTATAGTATCTAATTTAATAACATTTTTGGTTTTTTTTCAGATGATTTTTGAAGAAACGCCAGTGGGTACCGTATACGCAGATTTTTTTACGACACTCCAAGGATCATACAATATCCTTGTATATTTTTGATATTTTTAAATAAAGAAAATTAAACATATTTTTAAATGTATATACTTTTAGATAATTAAAACCCTAATCCGAAATTTCAAATAGTGTTCCTTGAAAAAATTCACAAAAAATGACCTCTTTTCCGGCTCCTAGGTGTATATCTCCCCTTAAAGGATTGTTTCCAAATTTACGGAAGATACAATAAGAAACATTTAAAGGTCGTTGACGATCTCACTTTTTCACAATCGATCTCCATTTTTTAATCGTTGCGTAAAAATCACGACTTTTTTTCATAGATTTTGTGTGCTCAAGTTTCAATTCGTCGTCACGTTGTTAAAAAAAAATATTTTTAATATCGACGATCGTCAATGACTCGTAGTTACTGTTGACATAAGAAACCAGTTTGGTTTTTAGATTTCGGATGGACCGTTTAATCTGGGAAGTCCACCGCTAAACGCCGCGAAAAATATTTTCATCACCTGCCGGCAGTCACGTTTTTCTGTATTTTTTGGTAATTAAAAAAAAATTCTTAATATATGTACCTTTGTGTTAAAAAAAAATGCGTTTCGTTTCACCAACCACTTCCCAGGAAAAAAATCGAAATTTGCCTATTTTTTTCGAGCCTCTACACAGATGTAGCCCCATAAGAATTGCCTTGTTTTCAACACATTCGATAACGCACGGTCACTGTGGTCAAAATAGTTACAGTGAAAAAACAGTGGGTTGCATATTACAAGTGCGTAAATAACCCGTCGAGATGATACTCATACACGAATCGTACGGTTGATTACAATATGAAGCGAGGAAACGAAACATAACACATCAAAACACGTTAGAGAGTTAATTTTATACCAAATAGGCCATCGTAAAAAATAACAATGTTGGAGAAAACAATAGCACAGAAAAAATACCTCTGTATTAATTCCCTATCGGGCATTGGCAACGTAACTTATCAAGATTTGGATTGTTTTTCGTTTTTCAATTTCAGAAGTACAGAGACAACTGGCCATTCAGCAGAAACTTACCTGTTGTCATAGGTGGACATTCTTAACACCAAATACTCGACCACACTGGCCGTACGGTCTTCCTCAGTGGAAATGCAGTGCAGTAATAAATCCAGTCTCGTTTCCATCTGCGTAAGCGCCGAGTTTCTCCCTTGCCGTTCGTTCACGATTATCGCCTCATCGACAACGTACGCAACGAGGTTGAGGAGCTGCATCTCCGACAGAAGCAAAATATTTTCCGGAACGTAGTGCTTCGGTGTCGACTTGTCGCGACCTTGCCAGAGTTTCGGATTGCACGTCAAAGCCCAGAAGAAATCCAGCACAGCGGTGGGATCGTACCTGTCGAGCCATTTAAATAATCTCATAATGTTTTTATCAGATTTAGAAGAGAGAAAAAACGTACAATATTTATTTTACTTATTAAGCTTATTACTCTGTAAAAAAGGTTCTTGCTTAAGTTTGGCTTATAGAGGATGTTCTATAAGCCAAATAAAATGAGAAAGCAACGACCGTATTTCCAATTCCCATCCATTTTTTTACATTTCGTTCGGATACATTTTTCGAAGAATTCAATATTCATACAATCTCAACATAATTCCCAATTTCTGCCAAACTCAATGCCGACTATACTTTAAGGGGTAAGACTATGGTGAACATTCAAAATATCGACAGTCGCTTGAGGAAACTGAAATTGAAGAGGAAGCTCCAACACATGGTGCAAGAATCGCAGATTGAAGGTAAACTCATGATTACAACAATAAAACTGCCAGTAAAATTTTTAACGCGTTTTTCTTGAAACTATGTTTTTCGAGACGGTGTACAAATTTGTCAATAGATGATGAACAGATTGACTTGAAATTTGGTACACTTATTCAGTGTAACAGTAGTTTAGTATTGACCGATGTTTTAAAAATATTCTTTTCACATTAGTTATTAACAATAATTGTGTGATGTTTCCTCGAAAAAACGGATAAAAATATCAATTACAAAAAAATGACCCACGATACCGAAAGAAGCTCGGTCAAGTCTTAGGCAATATTATCTAGTCAAAGAAATGAAAATGTTTCTTTTCTTTCGGTTTAAATCAACCGGTTAGCCAAAATCATGAACACTGTCGATCCCCTCACGTTCAAATGTCCTTCATGAGATTGTTTATAACTTCTTTAATTATTGATATTTTTTATGAAGTTTGGTACAGGACTTTGTTAATGTACATACAAATAAATGTCCAAATGATTTATCAATCATCTTACTTATTCCTTCGAATAACCCTAATTTTCGGTTCGTTACAATAGCCTAACCCCTTAACGCAACTCCATTTCTGTGTCACAATTTACTGCGATACCTTAACATTCTCCGGAGTTTTGGGGAAATAATAAATTTGTCGAAAAATTAAAAATCCTATGCAATCTCGATCCCGTAAACGATTTTAACCAAATTAAATTCGGACGCACAATTTTTAGAACATTCTTAAAACAGATCCAGCGAATCTATTTTAAAATGTACCTACCCGCAAAGCTTCTTCTACGAGAAAAAAAATGAGCAAAAGCTAAATATAAGAATTATACAAAATGAACAATATTGGCGAATAAACAATTTCAAACATTGCAATATTTTCTCTAGTATCTACCTAGCATTAAGAAACTCTAAAAAAAATCCAGAAGGCCAAGAAATGTGCGAATTGCATCTATTTTCCAAATACTTAAGGCGGGGATATACATTTACGATAAAAAAATCTTAAAAGAAACCCTATAACACTATTCTTAAGAGAAATTGTGGCGGTAACCCCCCCCCCCCCCCCCAATTTATAAACAAAACACATTTCATCAATCGTAGCGACAATTTTATATGATTTTAACTTGTTACCTCTACTTAGGATGTATCAGATATTGATTCGTTGATGAAATCCACCTCTGTGAATTTATACATACCCCTCATTGTGGCAAAAAAGGCTGGTATTCGCTCACGAAAGTCGTATCGCCGTTTGAATAAAAATTCACTGACGTATTGTGGCCAATGTGCATTTCTCCGACCGTATTTCGGAACAGTACCTTTTTTAGACCTATTCGCACGATGTAAGCAAATACTACAACGACCAGCAAAATCATGCTCAACTTTGTTTATGACGATATACGCATGGATCCAACGAAAAATCGCAAATTTTATCGTTCATTTTTAGAAACTTTAAATTCACATCACTTTTCACGGGAGGGCGGGGGGGGCGTGATTTCTCTTTGGCATGTTGTTCGGGGGGACCTATTTTTAACATATCCCCCCATTCCGACCTCCTCAAAAGGTGGGGTCACAATACCTTATATTACCAAAGTTTTCGATTAATCAGAAATTCCGTACGTACTCCTCTGCGAAATGCAATTAGGAACATAACTTTGAAATTTGAAGCAAATCGAGTGAAAATTGTTGAAGTTATTTGTCGCGCCAATTGGAAGAAAGCTGTCTCGAGAAAAACGTGTTTAAAGTTTTAGGTGCCGTTTTAGCGAGAAAAGAAATCGATTTTGTTCAAATTCTACTGTGTATTTACCCCTTAAATATAAATTGAGATATCAGTTATAAATAAATCCAAGACATGCGTACCCTTCGTCGCATTTCTCCAGCAAATGTCCGACGCACTTGTGCATCGTCGCCCAGCTCGCCCTATGAGTGAGCAGGGTGAGCAAGTACGGCCTGCAAGCGTGGGAATTAACGACACTGTCGTCGATTTTCACGTGAACCTTGGTCTTGCCGAATAGCAATTTCATCTGTAGATTCGGGCAAATACCGATGAGTTCCGGTTCGACGGAAGCGAGCCAGTCGATAAGTAAGCCCGTGCGTGGTTTTACGACACCCTCGTTACTGTCGGACACGAGGAGTTTTGCCATGGCTTCGACGAGGGCGTCGTTCTTTTGTTGTTTCAGGCATATATCGAGTAGCATTCTGCCGACGCCTTCGAGATTCAGAGGGTCGGTATTCTCGAGGATCGTGCCGGGTTCGCGATTTTGCGCAAAAGCGACGAGTTCCTTGCGCCCGGGAGCGTTACTGAGATGTAAATTAGCGAAATCCCGAAGTATCGACAATATCGGTGCTTTGACGTCTCCAATGAGGGTAATGAGATTGAGGCACATGTTACGACCGAGCTCGACGACTTGTTTCGAGGTCGTAGGCTTTTTCAACGGTAGCAATATGACTCTCATGAGGGTGCAAGAGAATTGCGGCATATGTACGAGCGATTCGAGAAATTGTTTAACTTGCATCGAGCTCAACACACTGCAGATGTGCTGTATGGCGAGTACAACCGCTCCGCTCTCTTTCGACGATTTTTGCAAATCCTTCGCGAGGGTCTTGTGCAAACGTCGATAAGCGTCGATCTTCAGATTCATCGTGATATTCTCGATGAAAAGGCGATTTATCAGATGCGGCACATCGGTTTTAACGGAGCACTGTATCACCGATTGTTTCTGCACCATAGCGCTCGGCGGCAGTGGCTCTTGAAGATTCAACGTTTCCGGTATATTCTCGTCGGGCAATTGCGGCTCGAGCAATTGGAGAACGTCGACGAATACCAAACCACCGGTCGCGCCTCTTCTGTGCTGCACCTTGACCAGCTGTGCCATGTAGATTTTGTCAAGAACGGCACCGCCTACGGAGCCCGGATCAATCTGTACGGCTATGTCGAGGGTGTGCAACAATTTGCTCATCGACAACACCGGTATGCCGAAGCTCTGTATGAAGAGTACCAATTGTTGGGGCTCGAGATCCTTGAGGGCGGCGTCAACGAGGCGAGGCACGTTGCTTCTTATCATGCGTAATTTGAGCCAGTCCGGTATGAGGAGTGCCTCCTCGCTCGTATCGACGAGAAACGCTTTCGGTGGCTCGGCGTTTTCCGGAAACCAAGTAGACAATAACTCGTTGAACAAGCCTTGATCGTCCGACACGTCGTATGTGAGTAGTATAATCATCGCGTGTACGACGAGTATGTGCATCGTGCATTCCTCGCCGGTGCTCCATTGTACCAATATTTGATCCTGACTCTCCGACCACGTGTAACCCTCGCCCCGTGGCGCTCGTGCTTTCTCCAAATAATTGCAAAATATCGTTTTGAAGGCGTTCAACGTTTGGCGAGCTTGGGGACAATCGTTGTCCGGCTCCGGCAATATAGCAGCCGTTATCGTGCTACGCTCAACGACCAATTGCGATATCTCGTTTGCAAGATCCGTCAGCTCGGGCAGATCGTCGTGGCGGGTGTGCTCCGCGAGAAACGCTATGTATCCGCGCACGAGATCGGGACTGTTCTCGACTTGACAAGCACCGCGTAGAGCAGTCGATACGAGCGAGCGTACGGACAAAAAGTGTGGTATCGACGGTAACTTTTTCAGCAACCATACTTCTCTGTGATGAAAAAAAAAAGTTATTATTTTCGCGAATTAAGGGGTTAGGCAACAGTAACGGGTATAAAAACATGTGCGAATTTAACTTTTTTTTTCGTATGAAAAAGTGATTCACTCATAAAATTAATTACAAATCTATTTAGTATGAATATCAAGCTGTTAGAGAAAATATATACTAGGTGGGTAACTAAGTTTCCGGGTTTTTTTTACCAATAAAAAATCGAAAATTTCAAGACAAATACAAAAAAGGGTTCATTCGAAGTATTGTCCCTCGCTATTTACACATTTTTGCCATCTCTCTGGCAATACATAAATACCGCGACGATAAAAAGACGCGTCTTTGGACTGAAACCATTCGTTGAACCAATTTTGTACTGCATCGTAATTGGCCACGTGTAGCCCACCCAAGCCATGCGCCATTGACTGGAACAAGTGATAGTCTGAAGGGGCCAGGTCTGGCCAATACGGCGGGTGCGGTAGCAGATCCCATTTCAGTGTTTTTACGGTGTCCTGGACGATGGAACTGCGATGGCACGGAGCGTTGTCATGCTGCAATATCACACATTCGTGTCCCGTGTCCCATTCTGGCCGTTTTTCGAGCAATGCGTGGTTCAAATTGATTAGGTGTTGTCGGTAGCGATGCCCATTGCCAGTTTCGCCCGGTTTCAGCAGCTCATAGTACACGATTCCTTTCTGGTCCCACCAAACGCAGAGCATTGTCTTTTTTCCGAAGCGATTTGGCCGTGCCGTCGATGTTGACGCTTTGCCAAGTGAAAGCCTGGATTTTCTGCGTTTGGGATTCTCGAAATATATCCATTTTTCATCGCCAGTAACAATTCGATGCAGGAAACTCTTTCTGTTCTGCCGCAAAAGCAACATTTCGGAAGTGGCTCTTCGATTTTCCATTTGTCTCTCAGTCAACTCATGCGGCACCCACTTTCCTTCCTTATGAATTCTTCCCATGGCCTGCAAGCATTTTGAAATACATTGCCGAGTCACATTTAATGCCTCGGCAAGTTGATCTTCTGTTTGAGTATCATCTTCATCCAATAACGCTTGCAGATCGGCGTCCGCAAATGTTTGCGGTCTTCCCGAACGCTCCTTGTCCCCAGTCTCAAAATCGCCACTTCTGAACCGCTTGAACCAATCTTCACCCGTTGTTTTTGATGGTATATGTTCGCCGTAGGCCTCCTCAAGTAACCGACGTGCTTCAGCTGCTGTTTTTTTAGGTTGAAGCAGAAAAGCAATGCTTCCCGCAAATGCTGTTTATTTGTCACAAACTTTGACATTTTCGAGGTTAGAAAAAAGGTCGTTGTGTTGCGATATTTGTTTATATTACGACTGGGTATTCTTAACAGATGTCCAAGCTATAAAGACACCCAATTGCAGACCTGTATGCCGACTACATGTGTCGCTAGCGCCATCCATGTGTGAAACCCGGGAACTTAGTTGCGTGCCTAGTATTTGTTTTCGATGTACAAAATGGCCGACTACGCGAAACTTCTCGAAACAGCTTTTTTCCAATTGGCGTGACAAATGACTTCAAAATTTTTCAAGCGATTTACTTCAAATTTAAAAGTTATGTTCCTAATTGCATTTCCCGGAGAAGTACGTACGGAATTTCTGATTAATCGTAAACTTTTCATTTTATGAGCAGTTATAACGAAATTTTTCACTGACAATTCATTTCTTACGTTCAATACCTACAGCTTTTGAATAACACAATATTTTTCAAAGTCCGTACGTACTTCTCTAGGTATTTTAATGTAGATTGACGAGAATTTTTGTTTTTCGTTATAGGTAAAAAATTGTGGATGCTAAATGTCACTCCGCGGAGTGCCTCAAAAAGGATAAGAAAAGAAAATATTAGTAGTCGGCCATTTTGTACATCGAAAAAAAAATATATATATTTTCTAACAGCTTGATATTCATACTAAACAGATGTGTAATTAATTTTATGAGTGAGTCACTTTTTCATACGAAAAAAAAATTGTTATTAGGTGTTGGAATTAATTCGTAGCGTTTTACAAGAGATGGCGTAGGTAGTACAGTATTTCGTTGTTACCGACAGTAATGTATTTATCGTGAAACAGCTATCATTGAATGTCATTATCCTCTTTTTGAACCGTAAATAACAACACTTTATAATGTATTGAATATGTCAACATTTGTGCCGAATAAAGTGTTTTTGCGGGTAGTTTTACTTCCCGGTTTTTTGCATCGAATTGTCACTGGTGATGAAAAATGGATGTATTACGACAATCCGAAGCGCAGAAAGTCATGGGTTAGGCCCGGCCAACCGTCAAAATCAGTGGCAACGCCAAATATCCATGGGTCTAAGCTCCTGCTCTGTATTTGGTGAGATCAGAGGGGTGTGATTTATTATGAACTGCTGAAACCGAATGAAACCATAACTGGGGATCGCTACCGACTGCAATTGACGCGCTTGAGCCGTGCATTGAAAGAAAAACGGCCGGAATACTCCGAAAGACACGACAAAGTCATTTTGCTGCACGACAATGCTCGTCCGCGCGTCACTAAACCGGTACAAACATATCTGGAAACACTTAAATGGGAAGTCCTACCCCACCCGCCGTACTGTCCAGATATCACTCATTCTGATTACCACTTGTTTCGTTCGATGGCTCATAACCTTTTTGAGCAGAAGTTCACTTCTTACGAAGATTGTCAAAAAAGGGTCGATTCGTGGATTGCATCTAAAGACGAGGCGTTCTTCCGACCCGGTATTCGTACCCTGCCCGAAAGATGGCCGAAAGTAGTAGAAAGCGAGGGGCAATACTTTCATTCATGTATATTTTTTATTTTCATTAAAAAAAAAATTATTAAAAAAACGTTACGAATTAATTCCAAGTCCTAATGAATTCGCACATGATTTTATACCCGTTACTGTGGCCTAACTCCTTAATCATCAGTAATGAAAACGGTTACGTCATGATTACTACAGTTTACGGGAGAACTCGGCAGTGCTGGACCGAGGAATACGTACTTCTCACTCTCACCCTCAACTTCCATACTCTCCTCGTCCAGGGGGATAGATCCGAGAACGAGTTTCAAGCCGGCGATCGCCTGGAGTCGACTACCGCTCTGTTGGCTGCTCAATCTTCGGAGAAAATACTCGAGTACCTCGTACGCGTGCTGCTGATCCTCGTCCAGATCGGTCAGAAGGGCCTGAAGATGGGCCAGCAATTGCTGCTGTCTCGGTTGCTTGTCAACCGCTTGCGCGGACGTGGAGAGCAAAAATTCGCAGAGACACTGAACCGGCAATTGGCTGAGCGAACTTTCGCTGTTTTGGACGAGATCGGCGAGCCACGGCATATTCTGAGACGAGCTTTGCTGCTGTCGTTGAATTATGTCGAGAAGAAAGTCGGGCTTGCGCGATCGGCAGAGCAAATGACCGAGGCGATGGGATGAATTCAGAGACTGCAATTGCTCGAGAACAGCGGGCGGTGGCCGTCGCGCTATACCCGTTGGATCCATAGTTATCAGCTGCGAGAGTAGAAGACTGTTTTGCTCGGATATCTGCATTCTCGTCGATGCGGCTGCCAAATGTGACTCGTATTCCAATATCTCTTGCTTCTCCAGAGCCTCTACTTGCAACTCCTTGGCTCGTTCCTGCTCGATAACTTCCGGCAGTGCCATCGTCGGTGGTGGATACGAGAAGTGACTGCAAAGTGCAATGGATGTTTCAACGACGAGCGAGCGCTATTGATTCAGCATCGCGCTCATTACATTGGCAAGCTAACCTACGAATTTTGAAGGCCTTAGGCCACAGTTACGGGTATACCATCATGTGCGAATTTAACAATTTTCTTTCGCATGAAAAAGTGATTAACTCATAAAATTAATTACACATCTATTTAGTATGAATATCAAGGTGTTAGAAAAAATATATATATTTTTCGATGTACAAAATGGCCGACTACTCGAAACTTCTCGAAACACCTTTATTCCAATTGGCGTGACAAATAACTTCAACAATTTTCACTCGATTTACTTCAAATTTTATCGTTATGTTCCTAATTGCATTTCGCAGAGAAGTACGTACGGAATTTCTGATTAATCGAAAACTTTTCATTTTATGAGGCAGTTTATGAGCAGTTATAGCGAAATGTTTCACTGTAAATTCATTTCTTAAGTGCAAATGCCTACAACTTTTGCATAAAACATCATTTTTCAAATTCCGTAAGTACTTCTCTAGGTATTCTAATGTATATTGACGAGAATTTTTGTTTTTTGTTCGAGGTAAAAAATTGTGGATGCTAAATATCACACCGCGGAGCGCCTAAAAAAAAGATAACAAAAGAAAATATCAGTAGACGGCCATTTTGTACATAAAAATATATATATATTTTCTAACAGCTCGATATTCATACTAAATTGATGTGTTATTAATTTTATGCGTGAATCACTTTTTCATACGAAAAATAAATTGTTAAATTCGCACATGATTTTATACCCCATACTGTGGCCTAAGGCCTTGAGCAGAACAATACGGTCTTTATTGACGGGTTAGGATACTCTGAAAGATAAGAAACACTTGTTCGTCGCTAAAGGCAACCCAAATTGAGGAGGGAGGTGCAGGAATTGTGGATTGAAGGTAAACTCATTATTACAACGATGCAACTGCTAGTAAAACTTTAAATGCGTATTTCTCGAAACTATGTTTTTCAAAACGATGTACAGGATTTCTCGACATCTAATGAACCGATTGACTTGAAATTTAGTACACTTATTCAGTGTAATAGTGGTTAAGTCTTGACCGACGTTATTCTTTATAACATTTTTTACTAGTTATTAACAATAATATTATTTTTCGGCGAAAAAAAATTCAAACTTTTTTGATTATTAAAATACGATAACAAAAATGGTCCGTAAAGTCTTAAGGCGGAATATACATTTGGACAGGAAAAAAATAAGCAATATTGCGGGATATTTTAAACTAAGAAATAATTATTCTACAATTATCAAACTTTAGGTATACTTTAATAGTATATTTAAGTATACAAAACAATTTTGTATACTTAAATGTGTTACAGCAAGGTCGCCGCCGGAGTTGCGAATCGGCGTGCGTTCTAGCTTCCCGTAGACTTTAATTTACAAAAAAAGTTCAAACATTTTTTCAGTTTCAACATGTATAGTTTCTATGTGACGGTAATTAAAATGAATGAAATGCAAACTTAAGAAAAAGGCACGCATTTACAAAAAAATCAACATTTCAGTAAAATGTGGATTAAAAAAGAAATTTTTTTTCTTCAATTTTTCAAAAACAATTCTCGTCAAGTAGAAGGTACCAATATTATCTATATTTCTACCAAGTTTCAACTTAATCGGCTTAATAGTTTTTGAGTAATCCTGCACGCCAATTTCGATAATGCAGTTTTGAGAAAAACGCGTTCGAAGTTCACGCCCGCTCCGAATTCGAGCCGTGAGGCACAGCGTTGACGGGCTGTAACGTTTGAAGTTTTTCGAATTTCCCTTTGAAACTTTGGGAAAATATTCTACATATATCGTTCTATCGTTTAAAGAAGAAAAAAGAAAACGATTTTTTTAACGTTGTAAATGTATATCCCGCCTTAACCAATATAACCTATTTGAAGAAAAAAGACTCTTTTGCTTCGGATCAACCGGGTGGCGAAAATCAAGTACACCGTTGATTCCGTCGCATCAAAGGGTCCGTCACGAGTTTGTTCATAACTTTTTGTATTATTAATATTTCCAATGAAATTTGATATACAACTTTGTTAAGGAGGTACACCAGCTTCAAACAATGTTGCCATGCTAAACCATGGTAAAATTTCAAAATGGTGATAGATCAATAAAATTTAGTGAATATATTCTTTAGTATTATATATGTCAATACAATTTTTTTCAGATTTTTTCATTGTGCCGTTATCGAGTAATTGAACATTGAAGTTCACGTGTATAAGCATAGCGTTTTTATAGATATAGGTATACATTCCGGGTATAAGAATAAACGCTTGTGAATTATTTGTAAGAAAACGGCACAACCAAAAAATCTGAAGAAATTTGTATCTACATGAATAATACTAAAGAATATATTCAACAAATTTTATTGATCTATCACCATTTTGCTGAAGCTAGTGTACCTCCTTAATGGACATACAAATAAATGTCCCAACGATTTTGCAACCTTCTTATTCCTTAAAATCTTTTTTTTAATAACCCTGATTTTCGGGTCGTCACAGTAACCCCTCAAGGATTTCATTCAACTTCGAGTCCCTCTTTCAAGAGGATTTATATTCCTTTCGGGTCCAACATTTCGAATGATTAAGATTTTCAATGAAAGAATGTTCTTCGTAGCTTTGATGTGTTATGCCGAAACATTGTTTTTTTAATACTGACTTTGTTATGCACATCTCCATGAGAGTCCGTAAAATCGAGTATCGCGTCCAGGCGTGTGCGCCGATAGTTGACGGATTATGCGCTGCCAGAATGAGCAACATAAGCCACCCTTTCCAGTACAAATTCGATATAGCCAATGTTGGCGGAACGTAACTGAAACGGAACGAACAAAGACCGGAATTATACGAAGTGGAGGCTTGGGTAGTCGTTCAAGCGAAATGCGCGGTAGCGGAGCGGGATGTACTCACCCAGCTGGTATATTAATGGAGCCCGGAGGCTGATAAACACAAAGATTGAATATAAGCTCGATGAGATCCATCTTGTCCGCTTGGAGAGTTGGAAAGGATTCATTGGAATTAGCGGCAGCTCTACGTATCAGTTGGTCAACAATGTCCAGAGTCTCCGAATGCGTTATACCATTTTCCTAAAATTCATCGACAAAATCAAGTCACGAAAAAATAATTGTTCAATTAAATCTCAGAATATTAAGGGTAACCGCTTATCAAAAAATTTCGAAAAATCTTTCACTTTTCTTCATACTTTGGTTTTACGTATCAAGGATGTTGGGTAGAAATATCGAGTAAAAATTCCGAATAGTCCAGACTTTACGCAGCCCTAAGTGCCAATCAACGCGAAATATCAAACAAAAAAACTTCAATTGCGTCTTTCTCGAAACACCTCTTTCAAAAACCATTGACTAGATAACGTTTTGTGCTCTCTATTTCTCTTTCAAATCGTAGCCACTATGGTGTGTGCTACAATTATCGATTCACAGAAATCCGTTGTTTTTCTAAACAAATATATGAATACCAAAAGACTTTTGCTGAGACTTTATGATTAAGGGGGGAGATATATTTATTTTCACGATTTTTTTTAAAGGGAATATTTCTTCACCATTTTTGAGACTTAGGGTTTGTTTTATTACTACTTTTGGCTGTTACATGTTATTTTTTTATTGATCTTTAAAAATGGCGGAGGTATGGCACGGTCTTCTAAACTGCATTTTCAAAACTGGCGTGACGTATACATAAAAAACTAATCGACCGATTTTGATAAAATTTGGTATAAATCTTTCTAGCCTTATCGTCTAAAACATGACCCTAAATTTTTTTGGAAATAAAAAAAAAGTCTTTTCTAATGAAAAATGTAGTCATTTTTCAAAGTAATGTGTCAATGAAAGAGAAATCTTCGTTGGTTTTTTTTTAGATTAATCCCGCCGACGCAACGTATAACGCAGTCTGACAACATTCGCCGCAACCTGTTTAGAAGACCGTGCCATACCTTCAACATTGTCACAGATTAATAAAAAAAAATACCATGTAACAGCCAAAAGTGGTAACAAAGCATACCCTAAGTATAAGAAAAGTTGAAGAAATATTTCCTTGAAAAGAAAAATCATAGATATCAGCCATTTTTTTTCTTGCCTGAAGGTATCTCCCCCCTCAAGCTTGCGAGAAAACTCGCCCAATTGGTTTTTGACTTGACTGTAATACACGCAATAAACATGTCCATATACTTTAATAATCTTCATGGATTTTCCAAATCGAACCTCTATTTATCATGACAAATGTTCAAGGGACAACACCACTGTGGACGTGCAAAATCAAACGATTTTTCGCGATTTTTTTTTGGCTGTAAGGACAAGTGGATCATAATATTCAAATACGTTATTAGTCATATCTTCAAGTGAACAAAAACATAAATTTATATTAAAAAATTATACAAAATGGTGACGCTGGAGCCATTCCCACGAGGCATGTTTAATTGGAGACGCTCTGCGGCACGCAGTATAACTAACACAAATTTCAATGTGGAAAAAGATTTTTAAACTTCTGTTAATTTACTAGAGTATAGCTAGAGAAATACGTATAGGATTTAAAAAATATTAATTATTCCTCAATTGGCAAGCATTTGATGTAAAAACTCAATTTTCGATAGAAAAAAAAGGACAATCATTTGTTAATAAATAATGTTCTAATTAACCGATGGAAATCCCGTACGTATTTCTCTTCGGAATGTTATTTTAAAGATGTGCTCAAAATTTCAATCGTATAGAATGGAAATTGTTGGAATTATACTGCGTGCCGTTTTAAGAAACTGTGTAACGAAAAAAAACCGTCGACTCCTCGCACAGGGGGCAGCCACTGCCACAGCAGACCGACACGGGCCTGCGGGCCTTTTTTACAGGTATCAAATCTTTTTCCCCTTATTCTAGATGGTTAAAAGCCTCTCTTAAGCCAATGAAATTTTTTTTTTTTTTCATAATTCTACAGTGGTGTTAGCCCTTAATAATTTTTATAATCCTTTGTGTAAGCGAAACACGTGAATCAAGTCCGCAAAGTTTTTTGCCGATCTCTAAGCACAGATCTCGTGAAAGAAAATCCGAAAAAAAAGAAAATTGTCCGCAATTTGAAATGGAGAGTCCGTTTTAAAAAGGCATACATCAGAGTTGGGCGTAATTCTATTTATAAATACGAATACGAATTTATTCACATCGTGATTTTCATGTGAATATACATTTATTCATACTTCACTTATTTGTATTCACATGCATGCATACAAATACAATTGTATTCACAAATATTCTGAACATACAAATAAATTTACAGAAAAAATTGTGAATATTCACAAAAAATGTGAATAATTACAAAAAATCCTGTGAATTGAAAAAAATTCACATCAAAATCTGTGAATGCAAATTTATTCACAAAAAATTGTAAATACAAAAAAATGCACACAATAAGTTGTGAATTTTTTCGTATTCAAGACAAATTAAAATCAAATTCACAATGATTAGATTAAAATTTACACCAGAAGTGAGTTCTTACGTATTTTGAGAGAAAACATTGCATCGAGGCAAAGAAATTTTTGCAAAAAAAGTTGTGAGTTTCAAATATTACATTATAACTATGAAAAAATTTACAAAATAAGTTGTCAATTTCCTCAAGTTGAAGAAAAGAAGAAAGGAAAGAAAAGCGTAAGAGCTCACTTGTGGTGTAAATTTTAATATAATTGTCGTGAATTCGATTTTAATTTTCTTCAATTTGAGGATATTTACAACTCATTTTGTGAATTTTTTCATATTTATAATGTAATATTTGAAACTCACAACTTTATTTGCAAAAATGTCTTTGCCTCGATGCAATGTTTTCTCCCAAAATACGTAAGAAATCACTTTTGGTGTAAATCCTCATCTAATCATCGTGAATTTGATTTTAATTTGTCTCAAATACGAAAAAAATTACAACTTATTTTGTGAATTTTTTTGTATTTACAATTGTTTGCGAATACATTTGCATCCACAGATTTTTATGTGAATTTTTGTTTTAATTCACCCGATTTTTTAAATAAATATTCACATTTTTTGCGAATATTCACAATTTTTTCTGTGAACTTATTTGTATGTTCAGAATATTTGTGAATACAATTGTATTTGTACGAATGCATGTGAATACAAATAAGTTCGTATTCACCATTATGAATACGAATTCATTTGTATTCGTATTTACAATAAGTGAAGCATGAATAAATTTGTATTTATATTCATACGAAAATCACGATGTGAATAAATTCGTATTCGTATTTATAAATAGAATTACGCCCAACTCTGGCATACATATGGCAGCGAAGCGATGTGCAAGCCCGAGTCTATCGATAAGAGACCATACCTTGGCGAACCCGATGAGGAGCAATCGCAACAGAGTCGTTTGCAAGAGAGGAACTTCGGTTACTTGTCGCATGTAAAAAGCTCTGTCACACTCGGCCGGCCAATTGTCAATTTTGTAATACTGTTCGGGCGAGTCGAGAAGCATAATTTTGTGCAGTGCGTGTAGCAGCTCGTTGCGTCCGACGCCGTAAACTTGAAGAGACGACGTTTGCAACCACGAGATAGCCTCGTACTGTACGATGGAGACTAATTCTTGAAATTGGCACAAAACCTCGGCGTCCTTCTTGTCACCGCGTTGTATCAAAATCGCGGCTTCCTTCACCTGTGGGCTTATGCCGAGGAACATGCAGAGACAGAGTAGATCAACGACCGACATGAAAACACGTTCTTTGAACTCGTAGCCGATCAACTGTTGGGATATCTCGTGACGCTCGGTCATCAGAGTCCTCGCCAATGTGACGAGGCTTATGTCGTGACGGCAAACCCGCACGATTTCGCGCAACAGGGCTCTCAATGGGCGCAGATAATCCTCCCGATTCATTAGTAAATCTTGAAAGATCTCAGCGAGCAATTTGGCCGCGTGTTCCGGCGAATTTTGAAACATAACGCCGAGCATCGGCATGTTGTTTGGATTACGCGCGTTCGACAATTCGTTGTATATCGTGTGTTTCAGTATGGTCGACAAGTTTTCCGTGTGCAAACCGATGAGTTCCTTCACGCCGTTCAGATACAAGTTTATAACGGCTTTCGTTTTCAGTCGTATCTTCACCAATTGGCTTATGACTTCGACGTCGCGTTGCGTGTGGGTCGTACAATTGTAGCATATGTAGCACAACAATTCTTGCGCAGGCTTCATCAGTTTCGGATTGTGCAGCCACATCTCAAGACGGGCCACCGCTATGTTCCGTATCTCGACCAAGCCACACGCGTACGAGAGCAAACGCAAGAAGTTTCGAGTTATCGATTCGGGCTGACGACGATTCAGCTGCTCCTTTATAGCTTCGAGGACTATATGCTCGATGTTTTCCAAGCAATTCGAATAGCGCGGGCTAACCGTGAACTCGGACTTGTCCTTGTCAGCGGGAAATTGGATCGTCGACGTGCCCGAATCCTCGTCCTCCATCACCGAAGGACTGTGACAATCGCGAGGCGTCAGTACCGATAATTCGGGCTGCAGGACACTCTTCGGTGGATGTCTCGTGTTAAAACCAGTCAGGATGTTGTCGGTGAAGCCTTTACACTCCTCGTGATCGACCCAGACACGTTCGCCGAGCGCGTCCTCGATGTACATCTGTCAAATCATCGACAATAACTCGTGCGAACGAAACAGCTCTTGGGGGAAAAAATTGAAGTTTTTCATTCAAAGGGTAACACTAGAGGGCCGGGCAAAACGATTTCTCCGGAGCTTGAAATCTTAATTTTAAGTTTTTAAGGCCTTACGCCACAGTAACGGGTATAAAATCATGTGCGAATTTAAGGGGAGGGTAGGGGTTTCAGCGTGAAAAAAACACTTTTTTGCGAATTTTTTTTCATCTATATGGATGGAGTAAATTTATTGAAACCTTTCGCACATTGTTAAGTGTCATTTCAAGAACATTCCGTGAAATTTGTACGCGGAAATATCCACAAACAAGCCGCGTTTTTCTCGAAACCACTTTTTCAAAGTTCGTGTTCACTGCCATTTGAAAACTATATGACCGATTTATTTCAAACTTGGTACACACTTTCTACATATAAAATACCTCCCCCCAACGGTTAGTTTGAGATTTTTTTTTACAATGAGGGGGTTTTTGACCCCCAAAATGGCGGAATTTTTCGTGAAAATAGCACTTTTCACTTTACATGACCACCAAAAATTTATAAATGAAAAAAAAAATTATCAAAGACCGTTGGGGGGAGGATTTGATGATACTTTGACTACATTTTAATGGTACTTGATTTCAGATAATTTCTAGCTGAGACACAGTGAACACCGCAAATCGTGTTTTTCCAAAAGCGTTCTTGAAAAAGCTTTGTCACCGGCTCGTTTGTGGATATTTTCGCGTACAAATTTCACGGAATGTTCTTGAAATGACACTTAACAATCTTTCAATTTATTGAAAAAGATTTCAATAAATTTACTCTATCCATATAGATGAAAAAAAATCGCAAAAAAGTGTTTTTTTTCACGCCGAAACCCCTACCCTCCCCTTAACAATTTTGTTTCGTATGAAAAAGTGATTCACTCATAAAATTAATTACACATCTATTCAGTATGAATATCAAGCGGTTACAAAATATAGATTATTTTTTCGATGCACAAAATGACCGACTACTGGAAACTTCTCGAAACAGCTTTTTTCCAATTGGCATGACAAATAACTTCAACAGTTTTCACTCGATTTACTTCAAATTTTGAAGTTATGTTCCTAATTGCATTTTGCACAGAAGTACCTACGGAATTTCTGATTAATCGAAAACTTTTCATTTTATGAGCAGTTTATGAGCAGTTATAACGAAATTTTTAACTGAAAATTCATTTCTTAAGTTCAAATACCTACAACTTTTGAATCAAACAATATTTTTTAAGTTCCGTACGCACTTCTCTAGGTATTCTAATGTAGATTGACGAGAATTTTTGTTTTTTTGTCCTAGGTCAAACATTGTGGATGCTAAATGTCACGCCGCAGAACGCCTAAAAAAAGATAACAAAAGAAAATATTAGTAGCCGGCCATTTTGTACATCGAAAAAAAAATATATATTTTTTCTAACAGCTTGATATTCATAATAAACAGATGTGTAATTAATTTTATGATTGAATCACTTTTTCATACGAAAAAAAATTGTTAAATTCGCACACGGTTTTATACCCGTTACTGTGGCCTAAGGCCTTGAAGAAAAGCTAAATTATCTGGTAGCCAACTATTGCTATTTTGACTGTAAAATTTTCAGTATCAAACTCAATATAATGCGGCGCTAAACTTGAGAAGCCTCTTTCCCGAAACAGCATTTTTCAAAGTTGAAAAACGCTTTGTTATGGTGCAAGTTATCCAATTCAGTTCAAATTTGCACAATATCCCCGAGACTAAATTATTCTCCTAAGTACGCAGGGATTATTCAATTAGTTGAAAACGTCTCCGATTCTTGACAATTAAAAAAATTTTTTTTTAGCTAACAAATCTTTTTCGTTTCCCATTGCTATAAAAAATAACCTTCCAAATATCGCTTATGTATTTTTCCGGCTATTATTATACAGACTATCAATTCAATTCTTTTTACCCACGCTAAAATTATGAGATCAAAGTTTGCATCGTTGGAATGTAATGAAAATTATTATTGTCCAATATCTCAAACGGCGTCAAAGGCGTTTTTTTCACCAACCGTTTCCCAGCAAGAAAATCGGAGTTTGGCCGTTTTTTCAGGCCTCTTGGTAGATGTAGGCACCCTGCTCAGAGTTTATTACTGACTTCAAAAAATCTCACCTTGACGAATACTTCCGGCCAATGTTTCTTTTCGTGAAAGCCTCGCATCAATAAATTGGCTGCCAGTACGGGTACCAATGGATTGCCCTTGCTCTTAAAATTGTGCGACTGATCGCGTTTCAACAAAGACGAGAGAGCATGCAGTATACAATCGTTGGAGAATATCGACGGGCGTATTTTCGCGAGATACATCAGTCCCATGTAAATGAGAGTATCGGGTTTCCATCGTTGATTCTTAAGAGTCCTGATAGCACCGCACACAACGCCGATCACTTTGTCGCCCTCGTCGGCGTCGCTGGCTTCCAGTACCATCGGTACGAGATCGAAAGGATCGCAGTCCAGCGCGACGACCTCCCATGCTTCGGCGCTGGACGTCGGTGGACGCGGATGTGCCGCGTGGGCCGCAAGTTTTGGCTTCTTCTGGGGTATCATTGACTGCATAGAGCCTGGGGGAGCTTCTTTCTTGCGGTCCGAGCCTGCAATCCATGAAATTCGTTAGATATTACAATCGGTATGTATGTTTGAGGAGGCTGTACAACCAAAATCTTACAAACCAAGATATGAGAATAATTTTATTCCCGAATATCCAATGCAAGATCTCTGTGTGAGGTCGTGAAATTTTTCCATTCACATAACACGTGTTAAAAAGATATAGAAAAGATTTACAATAGTTCGTATGATTCGATTTGTACATCGTCGTTAGAATGTGCACCTCCCACATGTTGGAAGATGCTACCAATGTATAAAAGCAAACGGTCTAGTTCGCGCTTATTTCGTGCTTAAGGGGGAATACCATTTAGTGAGATCAACTGAAGAGGAATATTAGAAGTTGAATGTTCTATAAATTGATGAACTTGAATGAAAATTTACTATTGATTTCTCGATATATACACGAAAAAGAGTGAGAAGGTGTATTAAAGATGACTGTAAATATAAAATGGACGCACACCAGGCTGTCCAAAACTATCGGTTTGCTATACTACACAGTGGAATTTTCCTAATTTTTGAGCTAGAACCGGAAGATGGACATAAAAAATTTGTTTGGTGTGAATACAGAACACTTGCAATCAACATCTTCACGAGCAATTTTTTTTTAACCTTCCGTTGATACCCCGGCTCATTCACTTGGACCAATTTCTAATAAAATGCTCACTTTTCGAAAATAGACCATTTTAAATAATGATTTACAATTGAATTTTATGTTTTTCAAATTTCAATCCTGCAGACATATTAAGAATTGTTAAAAGTGTATTCCTGATTTTATAAAATCGAAACGAAAATGATTTTTTTTTATTTTCCGAATTTCCTTTGGCAGATTTTGAGCTGCGAAAATCAGGTAAACATTTTTTAGCATTCTTACTTAGCGATCTTGGACAAAAATTTGCAAATTATGATTTTGGAAAATAATGAAAATGAGGAATTAAAAAGAGGTTTCGTTGCATTTCAACGATGCAAACTTCAACCCCATGTTGTTAATGGTAGGTGGATGAAGTACCATCCGGGGCAAAATGACCGGGCGTGTCAAAACCATGGCCAACGTTGAAAGTGTCTTCTTTAATGAACACTTATTTAGTGTTTCACTTAATAACACTTTTTTAGTGTTTCATGTGTAAATTAAAGGGTGAGGCTACTGTGAAAATGACAAACACTCGTTCACTGCTTGGGGCAACTCAAATTAAAGAGGCAGATCCAACATATGGTGCAGACTTTGCAGATTGAAAGTACACTTATGATAGCCATAGAACGGCTAGTAAAACTTTAAACGCGTTGTTCGCGAAACCATGTTTTAAAAAATGATGTATGCGACTTCTCATTTACTTGAGACACTTAACTTTTTTTTTTACTACTTACTAACAATAATGTCATTTTTCCATGAAAAATCAAAATAAAAAATGAATCTTGTTTAAATCATTTAAACACAATAACAAAAAAAGCTTGATCAAGTCTTATCCAATATATCTATTTTAAGAACATACTCGTTTTTTTTCTTTCAGATCAACCAGGTGCCCAAAATGATATAAATCGTTGAGCCCCTCATGTTCAAAAGTCCTTTACGGGAGATATACACCGAAATGGTCGAGGTCGAGGATTTAGAAGCTATGAACATTCCGTCGATGGTAGAAGCCCTACACTATGGGCCTGGTATCGATGATTCCGTGTAAGTTGACAAATTTCATGATATATTCATTCCCAAATTTTCAAACGCGTTTTTCTCAAAACCACGTTTTTCAAGTCGGTACCCAAAATTTCTCGAAAATCAAAGAACCGATTGTCTTGAGGTTTTTTGTGGTTATTCTATACACCATTATCTAGGACTTGTCATAGGATTTCCTTTTTCCCTTACTTAGTTTTTGTTTTATAGGCAAAATAATAACTAATTTTTGGCCCAAAAATCACTATTTATGTTCAAACGTCCGCCATTTTGTCATAAATCGATATTTTCAAAATCGGCTATGACAAGTACTAGATTGTAGTATCTAATTTAATAATATTTTGGTTTTTTTTTTCAGATGATTTTTGAAAAAACGCCAGTGGGTACCGTATACGCAGATTTTTTTACGACGCTCCGAGGATCATACAATATCCTTGTATATTTTTGATATTTTTAAATAAAGAAAATTAAACATATTTTTGAATGTATATACTTTCAGATAATTAAAACCCTAATCCGAAATTTCAAATAGTTTCCCTTGAAGAAATTCACAAAAATTACCTATTTTCCAGCTTCTAGTTGTATATCTCCCCTTAAGAGATTGTTTATAACATCTATAATGATTCATATTTTCAAATGAAATTTGGTACACAATGTTGTTAATCTACATACAAACACATGTTCAAACGATTTTTCAATCATCTTACTCATTCTGTCAAAATGATTTTTTATACATAACCCTGTTTTTTGGGCCTTTACGGTAGCCTGACCCCTTAAGGACAACATTATTACTTTGCTCCTGGCTCAATCCTAAAAATTAGAAAAATGCTGCTGTGGAGAGCTTTGACAAAAAATTTGTCTCAAAAATCTTACATTTTGTTTGTATACTCTGGGTGACCAATTGCTATTCTCCAATCAAATGCCCCAATTCTCAAAAAGTCAACTTCAAAGTGGACGTATCAGTTTTTGGCAGAATATGGGATGTTTTTCCTCAAATCGCAGGCTTTCAATAAAATTTTGCTCACACAAAATACACACGCAGAATAAAACTTAAATTTAACTAAGTCGAATTATGCTGAAATTTGATCAGGTGCTGGAACGTATGCTAAAATTGTATTTAGCAATTTTTGTTTATTTCAAAAGAGGCTCCTCCGAGGAATCAAAGGGTCCTCGCAGGCCAAGCTGCGTGCAAACTATTAAGTATTTGATAATTCGAAGCATTTGATAATTTATTATTCGTATTTTGATAATAACTATTAAGTATTTGATGATAATTATTAAGTATGTGATAATAACTACCAAGTATAGTAATATAGCATTTGATAATAACTATTAAGTATTTGATAATTCTAAGACTAAGTATTTGATAATTCTCGTATACTTCTTGTTGGATGACAATATTTCTACGCAAGAGCGAATTGCCCAAAGGAAAATATCCACCTAGTTCCTCGTGCATTGGGTAGAATAAAAAGTGCTTCTCACCAGAGACCGAAGACGATGAATTTGTAGCTTTGCCATGGATAACACCAGGTCTCTTAGACTCTGAGCTTTCACCTCGCGAGCTCTTTGCACCGAGAGCAAATAAGTCCGGAGGGTGTTGGGCAATCTTACTCTTTCCGCCTCTGCCTACACCAGTTTTGCCCCGATCCATCTTTGTTATAAGTGACAGAGGAGTTTGCCGTCTGATTTAATGTGCTGTAGAAATGTTTAAGTCGAACTACAAATTAATTAGTCGGGAGATAAAACATTACGAAATTTGATATTTATTTATCAACTATCAATACGAGCGATTGCTTGAAGTTTTAGAAAATTCGATAATCATGTATGTTATTGAGATAGTTACGTACATTATTAGATTTATGTTAAATATATGACATCAGTTCTCGTTCGTATAATTTTATTTTCTGAGTTGACAATACTGACTGATCACTGGAGGGTCAAAAGAATTTCCCTAAATAAACAACCACAGGATCGTCACGCTCTTGTTAAACATTTTTTTAGTATATTTTACTTGATTCTTCAAATATAATGAATCTCCGAAGAATCTTCGAGTTCCTTTCGTTATTACCTGACAGATAAACATCGAATCGCAGCCGTCCGTGCGAGGTTATCCCACAGAGGTAAACATTCACGTTACCATAAGAACAACTTAGTGCCATATAATTTATTGCATTATAAATGTTATATACAAATAGAAGCCGTTCAATCGGAGTTGCGTAGCATACAGTCGAAGAACGTACTGATCCGAGCACCGATTGATATGTTCACAAAATCGGCAATTGTATCGCTACGCGTTTCTAACAACCAACCATGCTGCACCGACGGTCGAACGGCGACTGATCGCTCAGCGCCATGTTCGGGACGCTGTTGCCCGTTGCCCCGCTACAGGCGTGCGAAGATGCGCGCGCCGCCTCACCAGCGCATCGGGTATTATCGTGCCTGATCGCCAATATTCACCAAGCAATAAATGCAATTTCCATACTAGTTATAAGCATGGTAAAAACCTTGACAAACCCAAATTACTCTTAGAATTCAATGACGTAATGTTCATGCCAAATTTGTCTACGAACGGTCAAAATATTATCAGTGTTTACCGTCCCATTGTAACGACAAGTAATTTAGAAACGTCGATGTGATCATCGCGCAGTAGTGCCTTTCCCCTCTCTCGTCGTATTCGCCCGCGGAATGGGAATCGATATCTTCCACGCTTCGCAATTTTGCCAACGCACCGATTACAAAACAGGCAAAATCTCGGTGCCTCGATTGGTCCCAAAGGGGACGCTTAGAGTTTCAAATCTCCCGCGTGAATTGATGGCCTACGTGGAGCACGAACGCGCAACTCGGTCCTCCTCAATCGTTCGCGAGAAACGCAATCGGAGAATACTTTTCGCGTAAGCTGCGTCAGTCGCTTTTCTGCATTGCAGAAAGTTGGACGTTGGGAGTTTTTTCGTTCGAGATATCGAGTTAGACGAATTGTTACGAGAATAAAGCAATATAAAAATGGCAGCAATGGTAAGTCAGCGACACACATGTATCAAATGAAAGTTGTCATAAATTGTTTCACGTTACAGACAATGTCTCCATAATTTCTTTCTCTTTGTTTTATTCTTTTTGTGAAAATCCAATTTCATTCGATAATCGCCCCGTTCGCAGTCAAACGTCATCCGCCCCTCCCCCCCCCCCTCTTTCTCGCCGACGTTCGCGCGATGACTATTCATTGGCCATGCAACGTCAATACTCTCAGGCCACATTCGGTTAGAAAGACAATAGGGGCTATTTTCTCACACATTTCGACCTGTATGAATTATTGACGTTTCTTTATTGACGCTTGGCTGATGACAATTTTGCAGAGAATGAAGGCCACTAGGTGCCCTACGGACGAGCTCAGCATCTCCAACTGTGCAATCATCAATCCTGATGACTTTCCGCAAAACATCAGGTCGGTTGTGTCTTCGTATTTTTTCTTCGCTATTGGAAATTTCAGGTTGAGCGAAAAAAGAAAACCGAAATTTGCTTCCTTCCAGGCACATTGAGGTAACCACTGGACCGAACCAACACTTCGTATTCACGGTAAAGACGCACCACGACTTACCGAGAAATTGCGTAGGCTTCAGTCTGCCGCAGCGAAAATGGGCGACACTCTCCCTCAATCAGGACATCGACGTCAAGCCATATCAGTTCGACCCGACCTCCAACACGGAATTTCTCTGTACTATTACCCTGGAAGCTGATTTTCTTCAGAAGACCAAGTACGTGAGGCCAAGTCCTTGTACAGGGGAATGGAAAAAGTCTGCTCTCTATTCCAGTAGTATTGGCTGTGTACAGTTTAGTACAGTCCGACCTCCGAATAAGAAACCAAAAGCCCCCAAGGGGAAGAGTTTTTCTTATATATCGCATACCCCCACCAGGCACGTGCTCGATGCTCACTACCTCTGTCTGTCTCTCTCACTCTTTTCTGCATGCGATTCTCAACAAGAAACTCGCTCGAACGAGTTGCAACTTAGTATCCATATCGCCCGTGCAAAAACGTTTTCGACTGCGTGTGGACATTTATTTAGCGAATTTTTGTTTCACGTTAACATACATACTATTGAATATTATTGTGTACTACTGTATCTGAATTACTATTAACAGTCGTAAAATGACCGAGACTGTAAAGAAGCGTAAGAGATCAGACTGTAGGATACAAGTCGAAAAAAATATTATAGATTCTGCGCCACAAGGTGATAATTTAGACAAAGCTTAATGTCCATATTGTTTTATCCCATTTATATAAGAGAAGAAGTCAATATCTCTGAGGATTCATCTTCAATAGCAGAGTTCGACTCTCTCGAAAATATTCCACCGTCAGTTGAGTGCGTTGCGGATCAAAGTAATACGCAACAAGACGAAAACGCTTTTCATTACGTCACGGAAACTTTTGCTGTTTCATATGAAAATTTCTAAACGCCCTTATCTTTGTTTTTATTTTATATGAAATCTTGTCAACACACATACGTATCTTTTTAATTAATACAAACATTTCTAATAAACTTGTAGATTTTTTGTTACATTCACACACGCACACACACATACTCACGCACGCATGCACACATCAATTTACAGTACAACGTTCACTCTATTTTGCCCCAATAATCTCTCCCAGGCTGGTTTCTTAACCAGAGGTTCCGCGCACAAAATTCTCGAGCTCGGAGTTCGAGTCGGAGTGGGGGAAGCGCTCGAGTGAGAAACTGGGGAAAGTTTCTTATTACCGGGTTTCTTATTCGGAGGTCGGACTGTAATTAAAATGCTTCGAATTGTACTTTGCTACCATTCCTGAATGAGCTAAATAACAAGGGGCCAATATAACTTGAGACAGAAGTTGCACGAGCGGAAAATGGCAAAGGAATCCGAGTTTATCATAAACTTTTCAGCATAAGCGTAATGATCGACAATTTACGACCACTCAATGGTTATTGGAAAATTTGCTTTATTTGCTCTTGGTTGAGGAACAACTAAGGATAAGTGACGAGAACCGTTTTGGAATTTATTTTTCAGATTGTTGACAAGGGTTAGCCTACTGGGACGACCCCAAAATCGGGGTTATTTAAAAAAATCAATTTTAAAGAAATAACGGTAATTATGCAGTATGAGGACTTTTCCGAAAAACAAGAGGAATCTTTTTTTTTTCACCGTCAACTTGTTTATTCCATTATATTGAGTGATATTCCGTCGGGGGCTGACATTTTCCATTGATTCCATAAGTTATGGGGATTTGAAGTTGGCGGAAACACGTGATAAAATAGGAAATTTTTAAATATTTCGACACCTATATTGGGGATTTTGTTTGGGTTGGCCCTTAAGAAACACGTAGCTGCTTAGAGACAACAAACAAGAGGCGTCGAAATATTACCTGTTTCCGGAAACAGGACAGCTGTGGTCACGAAATCAAAACATATACTTCGTTACCTTCATAATACACTATCTATAAGGAAACACGTATCTGTTTAGCGAGGCGTTGAAATATTACATGTTTCTGAAAACTTCAAAAGCCCATAACGTATGGATTTAATGGGAAATGTCATCCTCCCCCGACGGAATATCACTTACTGTAATGGAATAAACGACAACATGGCGAAAAAAAAATGTTCCCGTCGTTTTTCGGAAAAGTCCTCTTACTGCATAATTACCGAAATAAGTGAGATTGAAAAATCGTTTGAACATTTATTTGTATGTACGTTAACAAACTTGTGTACCAAATTTAGTTAAAAAAATATCAACTAAAGAAATTATAAACATCCTCATGACGTATATTCGAACGTGGGGGACTCCACAGTCGGTTAGACTTGGCCACTTTGTTGATCTGAATGAAAAAAAAACGAGGTTTTCTTTTCTTAACCCTTTCAATACGGCAAAAAAATCAGTTTGGTGCGCCTCTTTGACGGGAACAGTTATTTCTCCTCCAAGTGATTATTACGATGAAATAACTTTTCTCTCTGAAACTTGCTCACTAGGAGTGCGAATTCCTCACCACTGAAATGCGCCCACGTTTTTCAGTAACTGGGACATATGTTGTTCCAGCCGTAATTTCAAGATTTTTCCAAACTGGGACAGCATATGTCCCGTCAGGTGTGAAAGGGTTAAAATAGATAATATTGGCTAAGCCTTATCCAAGCCTTTTTTCGTTATCGTGTTTCAATCAAGAAAGAAGTCAAATTTTTTTTTCGATTTTTCGACGAAAAATGCCATTATCGTTAACCCTTACTAGTCACACTTAGGAGACGGCACGACCGTGGGGTCGGAGATTTGGACGAATTTTTTTGTGGTGAAAGAGGACCCCTAGCACCTCACGTGGTTAGAGTAGTGGGACGCACTACTCGGAAAATTCCAAAAAAAAATCGATTTAAAGTTTCTTAGGCGCCTTATGAGTTTAAAATGTCAGGCACTTGTCGAGCCGCCGTCTAGTCTGGATGGTTAGGGCACCGAGAATGAAAAATAAAAAAACCCACCGTTATGCATCGTTTTATTGAAAAAAAAAGAAAATATTTGTAAAAAATGGAAATAATTTTTAAAAAATAATATAAATAAATTTTAAAAAATAATGTAAGGATGAGAAACGTTTTGAATAATTGTTGGGATAAAAAAAAAGATCCGAAGGAGGAATCGAACTCGACACCTCCGGCGCACAAGACCGACTTTTGCGCCGGAGGTCTCGAGTTCGATTCCTCCTTCCCATTCAAAACGTTTCTCATCCTCACATTATTTTTTAAAATTTATTTACATTATTTTTTTTTAAATATTTTCATTTTTTACAATTATTTTCTTTTTTTCCAATAAAACAATTCATAACGGTGGGTTTTTTTTTAAATTTTTCATTGTAAAGTATATGAGAAGGAACATTGGGTTTTTAATGAGAATAACAAAGTCGATTAGGAAAAATTCAATTTTTATTCATATAATAATTATATACAAAAACCGCAGTGGTAATTATCGTAGAAACAAGCAAAGCAATCATTTTTGCGACATCTTGCGCAACATATAAAAGCGATTTTTTTACAATCGCAAGGAGTTTCCAATACATCCGTACAAAAACATGTCCCTAACATTCATGAAAATGTTTTTAGTAACTGATAATTTTGAGGCGAACCAGGCGTAATGAATCATGCCTCGGAATATTGGTGACGATAATTGATGGTGAATTATTGAATGGATTTTTATACAATCTTCCCGGGAATTAATTTCACGATTCTGCTCTAACAATTCGCTGCAATTTACTAGAAACATTTTCATGAATGTTAATGAGACATGTTTTTGTACTGAAGCGCGTTTTAAATTTTACTAGCAGTTTTATCATTGTAGTCGTAAGTTTATCTTCCATCTGCGATTCCTGCGCCACACGTTGGACCCTCCTCTCCGAGTCCAGTTGCTTCAAGCGACGAACGAGAGTTTAGAAATTTTCGCATTAGCCTAACGCTTTAAAAAGTTTCACTGTACCAAAATACAATTATTATATAAAAACGAGTAGAATGGAATTCCCGGTGTCAGTGTTTACCGCTGAACAGTGAAATGTGTCGAGCGATAGCGTAGCGTGGAATAATAACGCCAATCCACAACAGCGCGAACAACAATGATTAGCAACAATTCACCGTAAATAATTCAACATTTAAGATTGATAGGAGGTAAATAATAATATTTCAGAACAACCCTCGAGCCTTACGACACGGAACAAATGGCCAATGAGTTTCTCCTTCAATTCTCCGGTCAAGCATTTACGGTCGGTCAACAGTTGGCATTTCAGTTCAGCGACAAGAAAATGCTCGGTCTCGTCGTCAAGAGTCTCGAAGCCGCCGACATATCCTCCCTCAAATCCGGCAACGAGGCGGCCAAACCGAAGAAAACACGCATGGGATGTTGCCTGGGCGACACGACGATACAATTCGAAAAAGCCGACAATTCGAGCCTGAATCTCATAGGAAAAGCGAAGGGCAAGGTTGTTCGTCAATCGATCATAAATCCCGATTGGGATTTCGCGAAAATGGGAATTGGCGGTTTGGACAAGGAATTCAGCGCGATATTCCGACGTGCGTTCGCTTCGCGAGTATTCCCGACCGAGGTGGTGTTGCAGCTGGGCTGCAAGCACGTCAAGGGTATACTGTTGTACGGACCACCGGGTACCGGCAAAACCCTGATGGCACGACAGATTGGCACTATGTTGAACGCCCGAGAGCCAAAGATCGTCAACGGACCGCAAGTACTCGACAAATACGTGGGCGAGAGTGAGGCTAACATACGAAGATTGTTCGCCGATGCTGAGGAGGAGGAGAAAAAACTCGGCCCGAACAGCGGTCTACATATAATAATATTCGACGAGATCGACGCCATATGCAAATCCCGCGGTAGCGTTGCCGGTAACACCGGCGTTCACGATACGGTCGTCAATCAATTGCTCGCCAAGATCGACGGTGTTGAACAACTCAACAATATCCTCGTTATCGGTATGACCAATCGGAGAGATATGATCGACGAGGCTCTGCTCCGACCGGGAAGATTGGAGGTACGCATCACAGACCACCGTTAGTAAACGGTTTTACTTTCCCATAAAAGTAGCAGCTCTGCTTTGGGAGAAAACTTTTTTTTCCGCAGTTACAATGGAACTTCCTTCAGAATGCATCGCAACGTCGACAAATCATATTTTTAAGTCAATGCCCGTCTCGCAATCTTGTCGAATGTAGGTCCAAATGGAGATAAGCCTTCCCGACGAATTTGGAAGATATCAGATTCTCAATATTCACACGTGTCGCATGAGGGATCACAAGAAGATCGCGCCGGATGTGGATCTGAAGGAACTCGCGACGCTCACGAAAAATTTCAGCGGTGCCGAACTTGAGGGTCTCGTAAGGGCAGCGCAGAGCACGGCGATGAATAAGTTGATCAAAGCATCGAGCAAAGTCGAAGTCGATCCTTCGGCAATGGAAAAACTCATGGTGACCCGAACTGATTTTCTGCACGCGTTGGAAAATGACGTCAAACCTGTGAGTCTAACCGTCGCCTGTTAGCCACTTTTTTCAATCCATTCGTTTTTCTTCAACGTTTTATACGGCTCCATTATACTCCTTTTTTTATGCCATTGAAGTTTACATCGTTGGAACGCAACGAAAGTTTCGTAGTGCAATATTTTTTGCCCCATTTTGCCCTCCAAATTCACTCGGACATTATTTCGGATTCTTATTAGTGATCTTCAGCCTAAATATATGAGAAAAGATTCTGCATGATAGTAAAAATTAGGAAATACAGTTGTGTGCAAAAGCGTCCGGCCAAAGATAATTTTATGATGGAGTAACGTTTAAAGGATGCAAAATGGAAACACAAACATATCGTAAAGTTCTTTTATTATGCAATCGAAACATGTTATTGAAAAATTATATATAACTATTCATAATAGTTATAACCAAAATAACAATTTTTGCTTTTTCATAACTATCCGGCCAAGTACCAATTACGCACTATATACAAAGAAAAAATATAGTAGCTCAAGAAAAAAAATTGAAAACGGTGATAAATGTAAGATTTTCATCAATACTTGGTAGCCATGCCCTTCGCAGCTATCACGGCAGCACATCGGTGAGGCATCGATTCAATAAGTTTGATGATTCTATCTTGAGAGATATTTTTCCACTCTTGAACTTTTCCCCATAAAGCAGCTTTATTGGCACAATGTTCAGTTCCTACTCTTAGTTTTAACTTTCGCCATAAATGTTCTATGGGATTCAAGTCCGGAGATTGACTCGGCCACTCTAAAACTCGAATATTTTTCTTGCTAAAAACCTGCTGAAGGAGCTGTGATCGATGTTTTGGATCATTATCTTGCTGAAAAATCCATCCTTGTGGCATATTCTGACGAGCATGAGGCAGCATTTCTTCTAATATAATATCCCTATACATAGCAGAGTTCATAGTGCCTTGAATTAAAGATTGGACCGACGCCTTTCCAAAAGAATGCACCCTATAGCATAATGCTACCTCCACCGTGTTTCACAGTTGGTGTTTGATATTGCGAATCATCTCTAGTTCCGTTTGGTCGTCGAACGTACCTTCTCCCATCGTTTCCAAACAAAATAAATTTTAGTTTCGCCTGAGAACAGCACTTTTTTCGAATCTTCAACAGTCCAGCTCTGGTATTTTTTCGCGAATTATAATCTGGCCTTCTTATTTTTTTTTACTGATGAGCGGTTTTTTAACTCCAACACGTCCAAAAAGTCCGCGCCAGCCTCTCTTTTGATCACTTTCTCGACACGATTAGTTGTTTTCCTAGGTCTCCCAGGACAGTATTTATCTTCTAGAGTACCTGTAGTCTTGAATTTATTTATTATATCGTTAACAGTCGATTCTCCAATCGCCAAAATTTTAGCTATTTCACGTGAAACTTTTCGTTCGTTGTGCAACTTCATAACCACTTTACTTATATCTAAAGACATGCGTTTCGACATCTTGACTGAGTATTACTGATCGTACAATGCAAAAGAAACAGAGCTCTGCATGTTCACACGATTTCGCGACTGTAAATGTAAACAAAGCGAATTATATCTTCTCGGAATTTGGCCGGACATTTACGAAGCAGCAAAACGTGTTATTTTTCTTACAAATAATTGTTAATCGCTATGAACAATTTTTTAATTACATATTTTGATTGCATAATAAAAGAACTTTACGATGATATATTTGTGATACATTTTGCATCCTTTAAACGTTACTTAATCATAAAATTATCTTTGGCCGGACACTTTTGCATGCAACTGTACATTTTTTAAAGAATTTTCGTTGCATTCCAACGATGCAAACTTCAACATCGTTTTTTTTCTCACTCATTTTCTCTCGCCAGGCTTTTGGTACGAGCGGCGATGCTCTCGAGCACCTGTTGACACGTGGAATTCTCAATTGGGGAAAACCGGTCGCGGATATTCTCGCCGACGGAAGTTTGTATATCCAGGAAGCCCGGGCCGCCGAAAGCTCGGGCCTCGTTTCCGTTCTCCTCGAAGGACCACCGAACAGCGGAAAAACCGCACTGGCCGCGCAAATCGCCAAAAACTCGGACTTTCCATTCATCAAGGTTTGCACACCCGAGGATATGGTGGGCTTCACGGAATTCGCCAAATGTCTGTCGATACGAAAGGTAATGAGATCTTTTTTCATCCTATGCGCGTGTTCTGTATTTAGAATAGACATACCAGTAGGGAAAAATATTACCGTTTCTCAGGACACAAAAGTTTTTTTCATCTCTACGGAGCATGGTCCGTGAAACTCCATGCATCTGCCCAATGTACAATGCCTTTTATAGTCGATAATGAGGCTTATATACAGCCCGACCTCCGAATAAGAAACCATACGCCCCCAAGGGGAAGAGTTTTTCTTATATATCGCATGCCCCCACCAGGCGCGCGCTCCGCGCTCACTACCTCTGTCTGTCTCTCTCACTCTTTTTCGCATGCGATCCTCTCAACAAGAAACTCGCTCGAACGAGCTGCAACTTGGTATCCACATCGCCCATGCAAAAACGTTTTCGACTGCGCGTGGACATTTATTTAGCGAATTTTTGTTTCACATTAATATACATACTATTGAACATTATTGTGTACTACTGCATCTGAATTACTATTAACTGTCATAAAATGACCGAAACTGTAAAGAAGCGTAAGAGATCAGACTGTAGGATACAAGTCGAAGAAAATAATACAGAATCTGCGCTACGAGGTGATCATTTAGACAAAGAGCTTTATGTCCATATTGTTGTATCCCATTTATATAAAGGAAGAAATCAATATCTCTGAGGATTCATCTTCAATGGCAGAGTTTGACTCTCTCGAAAATATTCCACCGTCAGTTGAGTGCGTTGCGGATCAAAGTAATACGCAACAAGACAAAAACGCTTTTCATTACGTCACGGAAACTTTTGCTGTTTTATATGAAGATCTTTAAACGCCCTTATCTTTGTTTTTATTTTATATGAAATCTTGTCAACACATATATGAAAATATGTTTGGGAAATGCAATTTTTTTACTCACCTAGGTAGATGTACTTAAGGGATAACACCACCCTAGCGGCAGAAAATGAGACCTAACTTTGACAATTTATTTTGAGAGGGTTTATTTAACACATATTAAAGTATAAAAGAAAAAAAATTTATTATAATTTTTATAAGAAATGACGGCGACAGAGCCCATCTTGGAAAACGTGTTTTTTACAAATAGCTCCACGGGAGGACGTTTTTCTCGTAAAGTATAAGTCCTGGAACAAAATCCAACAAAAAATGTAATTTATATATTATTACCTATAGGACAACGTAGGGATTTTTTAATTCCAATTTTGAGAAAATGGCGAACTTTGAACGAAATAAATCAATATTTGCCTAAAAAATAAGCAGTAAATTGTTTATAAAAAAAAGTTTACATTTGATCAAAAAACAGTTTGAAAAAAGTGGTTTCGAGAAAAACTCGTTTAAAGTTGTGCGAGGCGCCTGAAAGAAGTCTGAGGCACTGCGGCAAAATCGATAATTGAACCTTTAAAAAAAATAATCGCTACAGAACCAATTGCATATTGTTTTTATGACGCCAAAGTATTTTTTAAGGAAAAAAAACGATTTTTCCAAAAACCTAGAGTGGTGTTACCCCTTAAGATTAGTGTATTCGTTAAATCATCATTTTCTAAAATAATTGAAGATTTTTCTTTCACGTATATATACTAATCGCTAATTGTACAATTTCCAGGTCTTCGACGATGCGTATCGTTCGCAGCTCAGCTGTATCCTCGTCGACAACATCGAGCGCCTCTTGGATTACGGTCCGATAGGTCCTCGTTATTCCAACTTGACCCTACAAGCGTTGTTGGTATTATTGAAGAAGCAACCGCCTCGCGGTCGCAAATTGTTAATTCTATGCACCACCAGTCGCCGGTGAGCAATGAAACAAAAAAAAGTTGCGAGCGTCATTTTTACATCGTTAGGTACAATTGGACTAATATTGGGGCATACATTTTTTCAGCCAAGTTCTGGAAGATATGGAACTGTTGTCGGCGTTCAGTACAATTCTCCATGTGCCTAATCTGTCGACAGCGGATAATCTTTTGGCTGTGCTGGAAGAAGTGGATTTGTTTTCGAAAGACGAATTGGTATCGCTCCACGCTCGGCTACAAGGCAAACGGTAATTCGATTTCTTTTGTTTCATTCATTGAGGATATGAATCTCGGCAATTTAATCCCGAACAAAAAGTACGGCTCGGATGAAAGTGACGGAAGGGTCGTAAATAATGAACTTGTTTCTGTGACGACAGCCAACAAATATGTTTGCAAACTTTCGAAAATGTTATCTGAAAACTGAAAATAGGTTTATTATAAAGGGTTAGGTATAAACTGGAATATGAGGTGTGTATCAAGGGGGAGGAACCCGGTACAGATGGAAGTTAAAAAAAAATAATAGTTTAAAAAAAATAAAGGGTTAGGCTACTGTGGCGACACGATTAATTTTAAAGGAATAAGTAAGATGATTGAAAAATCGTTTCGACATGATTTGTATTTACGTTAACGTATACCAAATTCGATTAAAATATAATAATTGAAGAAGTTATAAACAATCTCGTGGAATACCTTTGAACGTGAGGGGCTCAACGGTGTATTCGATTCTGGCCATCCGGTTGATCGGAAACAAACAAAAAACGAGAGTTTTCTTAACGGGGTCAGCCATGTGACAGCAATTTTTTTCGCTTTTTTGGGATTTTTTTTTGATGAACCATTAAAACACACTATCTTTGATTTTTTACCACACTTTTATTAACATTTTTACAGTCTCTCGGAATTTTGCCAAACAAAAATAACGCATTGAATCGACTTTACACCGTTGGGAAGACACTCATGTGTAAAAAAAAGTTGGTTGACACCTTTGTGAACTTGGCACCCGAATATCTCCGATCTCAACTTTTTTTTATTGATTTCCGAAGGTTTTGGCTTGTAGTTGATTGTAGTAAACTTAATATCGTTTGTAGTAGCTGAGAAAAAAAATTTAGACAAAAGAAAACGACATCCTCCGGAACAAAAAGAACGAACTTTTAGAATGACGGCGACCATGATTTCGGAGGTTTCGCTCATCTCAAATGAAAATATCAAACGGCATTTAATTTGTAAACCTGATGCTATCGAACTGAAGTAAATAAAAAATATTGACACTAGAATTTTTGGCACGATTTTAAAAGATAAGTTCCAATTTTCGTCATTTTTAAAAACTTTTCCAGCTTAAAAAAACTATGGCAAATATTCTAATTCGTGTGAGAACTATAGATATGCTGACTATACCATAAATATTTGAAAGAAACCCGTTCAATAGTTTTTGAGATATCATGGAAGCCAATTTGAAAAATACTCTTTTCAGAAAAACGCGCTCAAAAGTTCAAGTACGATTTACACAAAGAAAATGTTGACTCATCCTTAGTCTGCTATGCCGGATCCATATGACTTGACAGATTTTTTGCAATTTGTGCAAACAAATAATTTTCCGATTTTTTGGACCTGTTACATGGGATGACCGCCTTAAAATAATTGATATTCGTTAAGATTGACCGCCCTTTGTTTATTAACATGTTTCGAAGATAAAAAAAAATATATTTGCATTTTTTTCAATTTTTCGAGGAAAAATGACATCGTTATTGTCAATAACTAATGAAAAAGAATGTTAGGAAAAACGTCGGTCAAGACCAACATATTAGTACACTGAAGAAGTGTATCAAATTTCAAGTCAATCCGTTCTCTAGATATCGATAAATCGTGTACACCATTTTGAAAGACATACTTTCGAGAAAAACGCTTTCAAAGTTTTACCAGCAGTTTTATCGTTGCAATCATGAGTTTACCTTCAATCTGCGATTCCTACATTGGACCTTTCTCGTCAATTTAAGTTGCCTCAAGCGACGAACGAGTGTTTCTTATGTTTCACAGTAGCCTAACCCCTTAAGGGGAGAGACACCTTTAGGTGAGGAAAAAATTGCTGATTTTCATGATTTTTTTTTTAAGGAAAGATTTCTTCACCATTTTTTAGACTTCGCATACGTTTTATTACTACTTTCGGCTGTTACATGGTTTGGTTTTTAATCTTCAAAAATGGTTGTCAGATGGCGTGACACGTAGCGTCGGCGGGATTAATCTGAAAAAAAAAACCAGCGAAGATTCTTCTTTCATTAACACTTACACGCAGAATATGAACCAAGAGAAAGCGAAAAATTTTGAAAATCGATGAAATGGTACGCTTTGAAACAAAAAGATTGAATTTTTTGAAAAAATGGCTACATTTTGCAATAAAAAAATACTTTTATTTTAAATTTCCAATAACATTTCGCGTCATGTTTTAGACAATAAGGTTAGAAAGATTTATACGAAATTTTATCACAATCGGTCGATTAGTTTTTTAGATATACGTCACGCTAGATATCGAAATGCAGTTTAGAAGACCGTGGCATACTTCCGTTATTTTTAGAGATTAGCAAAAAAATACCATGTAACAGCCGAAAGTAGAAATAAAACATACCCGAAGTCTCGAAGATGATGAAGTCTTGCCTAAAAAAAATTTATGAAAATCAGCAAGTTTTTTCCTCGCTGAAGGTATCTCCCCCCTTAAGAGAAGATGTACACCTAGGAGCCGGAAAAAAGTCATTTTTGTGAATTTTTTCAAGGAAAACTATTTGAAATTTCGGTTTGGGGTTTTAATTATCTAAAAGTATATATATTCAAAAATATGTTTAATATTCTTTATTTAAAAATATCAAAAATATACAAGGATATTGTATGATCCTTGGAGCGTCGTAGAAAAATCTGCGTATACGGTACCCACTGGCGTTTCTTCAAAAATCATCTGAAAAAAAAACCAAAAAGATTAATAAATTAGATACTATAATCTAGTACTTGTCATAGCCGATTTTGAAAATATCGATTTATGACAAAATGGCGGACGTTCGAACATGAATAATGATTTTTGGGCCAAAAATTAGTTATTATTTTGCCTATAAAACGAAAACTAAGTAACGGAAAAAAATCCTATGACAAGTACTAGATAATGGTGTATAGAATAACCACAAAGAACCTCAAAGCATCGGTTCATTGGTTTTCGAGAAATTTTGGGTACCGATTTGAAAAACGTGGTTTTGAGAAAAACGCGTTTGAAAATTTGGGAATGAATAAATCATGAAATTTGTCAACACATGGAATCATCGATACCGGGCCCATAGTGTAGGTCTTCTACGGTCGACGGAATGTTCACAGTTTCTAAATCCTCGACCTCGACCATCTAGGTGTATTTCTCCCCTTAAAAAGTGTCGACAATATTATCGGTAATCGTGATCCCCCAGCTCCTTTTTTTATGACCCGCTGTACTAAATATTACCTGCAATTCTGGAAAATTAAGTGTAAAGTTCCCGTTCGTGCACTTTTATGGGCAATATTATATGTGTCTTTCTTACCTTTTATTTTTTTTTCAATGTACAGCGATCCGAACAGTAACAGGATTGCATCTTGGGTGAAACGTGAACGTCAGCCCAAGGGACCGATTCGGTAAATATACGAGCTCGCGAACAATCGATACTAATCACCGAATCATCTTTTGTTGCTTAGGGTATTCATTGGAATCAAGAAGCTGCTCTGCCTGATCGACATGGCACGCCAAGTGGAGCCGAGCTATCGGGTGCCGAAATTCCTCTCCAAGCTCGAAGAGGAGGGTGGCCTCGAGTAAGAGAAGTGCAATGTACAAAAATTGTACAATTCGTTGTTATTAACTTATGTAGTATATTTATATAGAGTCAATAACGCCGCCTAGGTGTATCCCGCGCGATTCATAGTTGCGTTAGAGCACCGAAAACAAAAAAAATGGTCATAGTCGAAAGTCTTGTGCACGTCTGTTCGAGCAAATCGAAAATTGACGAAACAAGTTTTAAAGTGTCGTCATTCTATGCGGAAGTCGCGAATGTTGCAAACACAAACCCAGTATTGCGCGCGAATTTGCGGAAAATTTATCACCGCGACAGCTGCGAATCTGTCATTACTTTAAGAGTCTATAGTTTGTTTTTTTATGCGGTTTTTTTTGTTTATTCTTGTAAAAATCCGAATCCTAGGTTATAATATCGAGTACAAGAATTCTCGTTCTGGAGGTTATGGAAAATTAAGTTGTCGGTAGTAATCGAAAAAACGAATTATTCCTTCGAATTACGCAGGCTTTGTGGTCACAATTTCTATCCAAAGTCTAAACTATATAAACTAAAAATTATGATTGAATCACTCGAAAGAAAAGCTACAGATTTAACAAATTATTGATCTTTATATATATATATATATATATAGAGTCAGAAACGAAGATACGTAGTCGAATATTTAGTCAAATCGTAGATCGAGTGCACGTGAATCTAAAGATATTTGTTCGCTTGAGCGATCGCCTTGAATTTACAGACGTAGTCAATTTTGTTCTTTACGAATAAATTGATTAAAATTCCGATATAAGCGATGTAACGTTCGAATTATGCTTATTACGACCGTTGACAAATCCATTCGTCATTCCAGCCGTTTGGCATGTAAAGTTTTGTTTGACTATAATTTTTTTTAAACATGATTCCAAGGGCCGAAATCGTTATTTGTTTCGTTGGTATCGCGCGGAACAGCGTTATATGAATTCGATTGTACACAGCTATACTTGTTTATAGGAGAAATATATTTATTGTGTTGTACACTGGAATCTCAATACGTTGCAATAGTTCATAACTCTGGGAGTTGTGGAAATATAATTTGTTGATATCCAGAAGGATTCTCAAACGGCATAAGAGAACTCGTTTTCTGAGCTCGCTTGAATCGTAATTGAACATGAACAGTTTCAATCCATTGACCAAGCGTGTCATCGCTTGGCATCCCAATTTCGTTACGTTTTCTTGACGATATGCAGGAACGTCACGTACTTTATTGCAAGCTGTAACAAGGTTCTACTTGAATTCTCCGTACCATATTGTTAATGTTGTGAAATGTACATGCTTGCGACGCATTCGATGTTTTTCGCTATTTCTCTCTCATCTGTGTGTAAAAAAACTAACGAATAAAGTTCTGACTGGCTGAGATTTGGTAGGAATGATTCTTTATTATGGTTTTTTTAGGCCACTTTTTGAGCCCTCCTCCCCTTGGGTATATGTAGTGCGGTTCTAAGCTACGACCCCAACCCCGCCCCCAAGTTTTCTTCTACTTTTTTCAAAACTTTGCACTCATTATTAAATTTACGAAAAAAAAGTTGAATTCTTTTTCGTTTATTTGTTTTTTATTTGTAGATTTTTTTTGTAAAACATTTCCGGAAACAACATTGACTCATATTTGACACGATTCGGCCCTTGTGCACCATAATTTCACTCATCTTTAAGGCGTTACCCCCACTTGTAGCGCAAAAAAGGCCTTTTTCATGAATTTTTTTAAAGAAAACTACAAAACTTTTTTAATCGATCTATATACCATCTCAAAGAACACATCTTGAAAAACTTTCAGCAATTTTTTTATTGAAAAATATTACATTGTTTAGTGGCAAATGGCCGTCAATGAAATAATGTTTTTATATACACGGTTTGCGGTGACCAACATTGCGGCGAAGTGGATCATCTGAAAAAAAATGCGGATGGATTTAGTCAAATATAATTATAAACTAGTCTTTAATCGAAGGATTTTAAAAAATATTCATTTTTCACAAAATGGCGGACAGTTAAAGTTAATGGTTCGATTTTAACGAAAAAAACGGCCGTTTTTCGGCTATAAGACGGCCATTTTTTTCGAAAAAAAAAATCGAACGATTAAAGCTACATTTTTATGTATTAAATAAGCCTGCAAAATTTCAAGAAAATCGGTTCATTAGTGTTCGAGTAATCTTGGTCACCGACTTCAGAAATGCCATTTTGAGAGAAAAACGCCTTTAAAGTTTCTCTTTTAACGCGGATTCTTCTCTTTCAACGCTCATATCTCAGTCAATTTTGTTCGGATCGACTTGAAATTTTCAGGACATATTCTCAGATACTTATACTTCAAAAAAATGCAATAAAAAAATCGATTTTTTCAAAATCGCAAGCGGGGGTAACCCCTTAATTGCATTAATTAAAAGTTGATACCCCCAAGCTGAATTCACTAGTCGATCTGAGAACATTTATGCGATTAATTCTCGATATTTTCTGCGTAGGTTATTAGGGTTACAAAAAACAGTTTTTTTTAAACTAAACATGTTCAAAAATTGAAAAAAAGATTAAGCTTACAAAAACTTTTGATTAATTTTTTTACCAAAACAGAAAAAAAAATTCAGAATAAACATTAGTTTTGAAAAAAAAAAACTATTTTTCGTAACCGTAATAACCTTCGCAGAAAATTTTGTATTCGCATACAAGTTCCCAGATCGACAAGTGAAAACAGCTTGGGGGTATCAACTTTTAATTAATGCAGTTAAAGATAAGTGAGATTATGGTGCGCAAAGGCCGAATCGTGATAAAAATAAGTCAGATATTGTTTCGTGAAATGTTTTACGAATTGAAAAAAATCGAATTTCTTTTTTGTCAAATTTAACAAGCAAATAGTGCAAACTTGTGATAAAAGTCGAAGAAAATAGGTATTTTCATTTTGATGATGCTTATACGATGTTTAGGAGCAATACCTTCCTTTAATTGTTTTGTAAAACTTTGATCAATTGGTCAGGAAAAACGGTTCGATGGATCAATTTGAAAAATTACAGGGATATTGGGGGTACATTAAGCTGGAAAAAAATCTGGCAACTTTAGTCCGTCCATCAATATATGTAAAGTAGTGGTAGATTTACTGAAAAATCATAAAAATTCATTTTTTGTACTTTTTTTCCAAATTAATGTTAAGGGTGATGAAATCTTTTTCCTCAAGAACCAACAAAAGGGTCTTGTGGGAAGTTTATTCAAGTTTTCCAAGCTGCCCTTCAATTCCTAATGCGATCATTGGTTGCTGAGATATCGATGATCAAAGGGAAAAGGATCGTTTTTAATTCAAGGTCGGATATCTTAGCAAAAAATTGACGTAGAAAGACCAAATATAATCAAATTGAAGCTGAATAAACAAGCTAACTGACCTATATATTAATTTAACTGAACAAAATTTCCGAGCCCGTGGACCCTTGAAAAAAAAAAAAAAAAAAAATTCGCCAATTTTTTGTCTTGTGCTATTTCTTATGATTGCGCCATAACCGTAGCTCACGAAATTTGTTGCAAAAATATCTCGAAACTAGAAGCTTCGGAATGCTTTTTTCATCGCGAAACGACCATTTTTCACATAGTCGCAGTGCTCCAAAAACACTTAAAAAGTTGAAAAAATTTTCCGTTCCTTTAATTTTTTGGAGTAGTGTATAGATTGTCGCTATATTTGAGGTAATCCTATCGCGAGCTTCGATCTATAGGATTTTCTTTTTTTTTTAGCTTCACTAAATATATTAATAATCGTCTCTCTAAAATTTCAAGGTCGATTATCGACCTAATTACAGAGAAAGAAAAATTAAAATCCCGTATTTTTGTGAAGGAATTCCGAGACGATACACAAAAACCAAATTTCCGCCCGCTACAAAAGTGTATATAATAGTGGGAAGCCGTCAGATTCTAAAAAATAATCAGATTTACATACTTAACACTTGTAACAATCCTATGCCCGCAGAAAAAATTACGCTTATTGACCAAATTTTTATGTGTTATCAAGTTTAATTTGAACTTCCGGTATTGGATTTATTACCACTTACTACGATAAAGCGATGTGACAGCAAGGCAACCATGGAGGCTAGAGTGGGAGGAGGCCGATCTGTGCATTTCAAAGTGGCTACAAAAATGTGGTCAAAACGGGATGGCGCCACTATCTCTAAGACCTCGAGAAGTAAGCTGAGTATCGATGTCGTGTAAGAGGGATGGAAGAGGATCGAATACGCATCCCAGCAAGCAGTGCAGCGAGATCGCGCGCAAAAGTTACCCCCTCTCTAGTCTCTTACGCGCCCATACCACCACTCTAGCCTCTTACGCGCCCATCACACAATCATAGTAGCGCGTGTTCGTGAGCGAGCGACGCTCGGACATCTTCGGAAAGAGCCGAGCGCGCCGAAGTTTCCCGACCGCGCCTTCGGCAGCTACACCAATCCATGGGCGCTGAGCACGTTCATGTGCGACCAAGCCGAAACGAAGGCTTCGAGGGAAAAAGCAATCTGAGCACGACTCGCGCGTGGCGTCACTCGACGGACCGCGCGAGGCTTTTAGACGATTTCAATGCTTATTTAGCTCTTGATTCTCTGCGTTATCAATGTATACAAAAAAATGTATCGGGCACCCTGATCGCTTTTTTTTTAGTTTATACGTTAATTTAAATATAACAATAAATCCAAATTACAACTTATTTGTCTTCTAAAAAATTGTTTACACTCTACTCACACCCATCCTTATGCCAAATAAATTATAATTCATAAAAGTAAGCGGAAATATATTTATATTCGCATTATTATATTCATTCTCATATACTATCATCAAGCGATAAAGCATTATCCCCAAAAACAAGCCACATCCATCCAGCCGCGAATCGTAACTTACGAGAATGAATATAATAATACGACTATAAATATATTTCCGCGCTAGCAATTTTGGCAACTGCAAAGTCAACCGAAATAATCAACGGTTGAATTTGGACAGCTTTACAACTATAAAGTCGACGGTAAAAAAAATCCTAATGGTTGATTCAACGGTTGTTTAACCGCGGCCATTTTGTTTTCGCTGGATGGTTGTCTCACTCCGTCGCACAATCTGCTGCGGATATTCCCCCCTCCCCAGTGTTTGATGACTCAATTCTCCGCAAATCATCAATTTAATTATCAAGACAGTATAATTTGATTAATCATTAAATATATTGCGCCGAGTCAACCATCCAATCAACCGCCGAGTTAACCATCGAGTCAACCATCCACAGAAAACGCAGGATGGTCGACTTTCAAAGATGAACAGTTGAGAAGCTGTCCAAATTCAACCGTTGAACTTTTACGTTGACTCAACTGTCTTGTACAACCGGTTGACCAAAATGACAGGGCGCTTACTTTTATGAATTACAATTTATTTGGCATAGAGACGGGTGTGAGTAAAGCGCAAACAATTTTTTAAAAGATACATAAGTTGTAATGTAGATTTATTATTACATTCAAATTAACGTACAAACTAATCAAATAAGCGGTCGAAGTGTGCGATAAATTTTTCGGCACTAAAAGATAACTAATAAAAATAATAATGATCACTTAATAAAAATAACTGATCAAACAAGAATTAATAGTGATAATAATTTAAAAAAAAAGCACTGAGCGCGAGGAACGATCCTACGCTTCTGCGGACCGAAGCCAGGAACGCTACCAACGGGACCATCCCATCGCTTGTAGAATATACACTTTCTGGTACTGACGATTCGCGGCCGGATGGTTGATTGGCTTGCTTTTGGGGATAATGCTTTATCGTTTGATGAAACTATGAGAATTAATATATTAATACGAATATAAATATATTTCCGCTTACTTTTATTAATTATAATTTATTTGGCATAAGGACGGATGTGAGTAAAGCGTAAACAATTTTTTAGAAGATAAATAAGTTGTAATTTGGATTTATTATTATATTTGAATCAACGTATAAACTAAAAAAATAAGCGATCAGGGTGCGCGATACATTTTTTTGTATACATTGATAACGCAGAGAATCAAGAGCTAAATAAGCATTGAAATCATGTAAAAGCCTCGCGCGTTCCGTCGGGTGACGTCACGCGCGAGTTGTGCTCAGATTGCTTTTTCCCTCGAAGCCTTCGTTTCGGCTTGGCCGCACATGAACGAGCTCGGCGTCCATGTGTTGGTGTAGCTGCCGAAGGAGCGGTCGGGAAACTTCGGCGCGCTCGGCTCTTTCCGAAGATGTCCGAGCGTCGCTCGCTCACGGACACGCGCTACTATGATTGTGTAACTTTTGCGCGCGATCTCGCTGCACTGCTTGCTGGGATACGTATTCGATCCTCTTCCATCTCTCTTACACGACATCGATACTCAGCTTCGTGCTCGAGGTTTTAGAGATAGTGGCGCCATCCCGGTCTGACCACATTTTTGTAGCCACTTTGAAATGCACAGATCGGCCTCCTCCCACTCTAGCCTCCATGTTGAAAAGCATGGAGGTTAAACTCACCTGGATGAGTAAAAGAGACGGAGATAGAACCAATGTTGCCAAATATCAAACCTATAAATACTGCGCGAATCGTTGGAATAACTATTTTATCATGTTTATAATTAAATGTGATAATTATAAAATTATAATCAAATTAATTATAATCAAACAGTTTACACATGGAATATTTTAGTTATTACAAATTACTCTTTTTTGCACATGTTAAAAAAAATTGTACATGTCTCAAGTATGATCAGTGGTATGACTAGTGTGAAGCGACAGGAATTACCTTACATGGGATTGCGCGCGCAGTTACTCAAAAAAAATACGTCATATGTCACAGCACCCCCCCCCCCCCCCCCCCCCAGCGTAATCATTCGTGATGTTATCCAAAGCCCCTCCCCGTGCCGCTATTTAAGCCTCTCGTGATTAATGGACGACGACTAACACTGAATAAAATACGTCCGTCTGGCAGCCAAACGGAATTTCAGTTGAACATAAAATACGCCACTCACAACTGACAAAATTACGCTCGTTTGCTATCACTCTTACTCCCGGCTATCGACGAATTCATATGCGCCACCAGTGCCGGATTTATACGTTTCTTAATAGGCCACTTGACTTTGCGCAGCCCCTCCTATCTTAATGACTTGTATTTACCTAGGCCTTTTTAGGTGCCTCTAAAATCCACCCCGAGGCAACTGCGTATACGGCCTATTGGCAAATCCAGGACTGTGCGCAATCGTTCGACGTTTGACGACTAATTATTATTATTATGCGACGGACTACATATTTGTAGAAGGCGTCTGTGTTGGAGGAGTGCGGGAGGGAAAACGATACAACTATATTGTTGATAAAAACCAGATGTTAGGAAAAATATGTTTAGTTTTGACGATGGCACCAAGGAAAAACGGGAGTGAACCGGTCAAAACTTCGGCTGAAATATTCATCAAACAATTAATAAAAAATATACCAAATGATACGACAAATTTAGCCAATATTCGTTTTATATCGTCACGTTCCTTATCTTCATCCAAAAACAACGTTTGTTAACGAGCTCGAAATGAATAGGTCAGTCATTCGTTCCCCCATGCCCGGAACAAAGGCGTTCGCCGAGTAGGTGTGCGGCGACGTGCTGCCGTCAATTTGCCGGGGCGACGAGTACGAAGTAGACTCTCCGGCGAATAATCCGTATCGCGAACTGAATGATTTCCTCGAACAGCAAAATGCGGAATACACAAAAATGTTTTGCGGAACAGAAGTAACAAATGAAACTAAGGTGGATGATCAGGAATCTGTATCGCACCCAGTACGGCGAAGACGCGCTCAGGAGTGAATAAAATATCCAGCATTAGTTCTTTTTGGTATAAAAATTGTAATCAATTTATTTGTGGTACATTATAAAATCAAGATGTCGAAGGATAAGGCATTTCATTCTTCTTTTTTGGGCCGATTGGCAGCATATTTTCACCTTTTACAAGGTCGGAGCGATGAGCATGGCGGCACAGGCGGCTTGACCCGCAGCATATGCTGCGTTGCACGCTGCCAACGCTGGCGTAGCGGCGATGATGCTAGCGGGGACGGTCCCGAAAGCTACTCCGGCGGCGGTAAAGCACGCCGCTACCGCGAGTCCACACGCACCTTGACATAAGGCGTATGTAATTGGACCCGCCAGGACGGCTGAAAAAGGTTTTTTTTATGATGGAGATGGTGATGATGATTTAATTATGGGGATGGTGATGATGATTTAATTATGGGAATGGTGATGATGATTTATGCTCACCTGAGTTAATTAATATTAGTGTGACAAAAAACGAACGAATGAAAGTATTCAACATGGTTGCCGGCCAACGCTGTACTCAAGGAGCCTTGTTATCCGAATTCACGTACCAGGCGACGGAGACTATCAAGAAGACTAGTCACTCCAGTGCAGCCAGATCGCGCGCAAAAGTTACCCCCTCTCTAGTCTCTTGCGCGCCCATCACACAATCAAAGTAGCGCGTATCCGTGAGCGAGCGACGCTCGGACATCTTCGGAAAGAGCCGAGCGCGCCGAAGTTTCCCGACCGCGCCTTCGGCAGCTACATCAATACATAGACGCTGAGCGGCCGCACATGAATGTGCTCAGCGTCTATGTGTGATGTAGCTGCCGAAGGCGCGGTCGGGAAACTTCGGCGCGCTCGGCTCTTTCCGAAGATGTCCGAGCGTCGCTCGCTCACGGACACGCGCTACTATGATTGTGTGATGGGCACATAAGAGACTAGAGAGGGGGTAACTTTTGCGCGCGATCTGGCTGCACTGGTAAGGAGTACGAACGCAGTGTTGAAGAAACGTCCATGGAAATCCAGATGCGAAGGGTGGCGCTGCTCTCCTACCGAACCGAATTGAAGTCAGCAACGAACCAATGCCGTACAATATGCAGAAAGCACCCTTTGCTTCTTCATATGCAGCGATAATTTCATGAAATTAATTGTAAAATCAGTGCCGTACGATGTGCAAAAAGCACCCTTTGCTTCTTCATATGGAACGGTAATTTGATCACATTGATTGTGAAACCAGTCGGTGAGGAAATTTCTATATATTAGATAGAATTCTTATATAGATAATACAGATTGTTTTGTAAAATAATAACGAAATACGGAAATTTAGTCAATATGTTTTTTGTCGTTGCGGAAGCAGTAACAAACAAAATTTATTTATAGACATAAGAAAATTCATGAAAATTTTGAATCCAGACAAAACTTTCACAAATGAACACGCATCATTTCACACATTATAATTCGCTGTGCAGATAAAGAATAATAACAAAATACAGAAATTAAGGCAATATGTGTTTTTTCGTTGCGGAAGTAGTAACAGAATTTATTTATAGACACAAGAAAATTCATAAGAATTTTGAATCCAGACAAAAGTTTTACCGCAACGAAATAAAAAATAATGACTTAATTTCTGTATTTCGTTATTATTCTTTGTCTGTACAGCGTATCATAATGTGTGATAATTTGTAGATGTTTCGTCTAGATTCAAAATTCTTATGAATTTTGTGTGAGTGATAAACTATTATCTCATCATGAGAGGACCCTTTCTAGCGTGATTGGTCAACGAAAATAATAATGCAAGAAAAATTAAAACGAAAGACAATAGGAAAAAATAAAAACTGTAAGATCGATTTATCTGTAAAGTGTATCATAACATGTGAATATGTGTGTGATAATTTGTAAAAGTTTTGTCTGGATTCAACATTTTTATGAATTGTCTTGTGTTTATAAATGAACTTTGTTTTTCAGTGCTTCCGCAACAAAAAAAACATTGACTTAATTTCGCTATTTCATTATTATCCTTTATCTGTAGAGCGTATCATGATGTGTGATCATTTGTAAAAGTTTTGTCGGGCTTGAAAATTCTGATTAATTTTCTTCGGTCTATAAATAAATTTTGTTTGTTACTGCTAAATAGCACTCGTTAGAATTTGTTTCCCCATTCCCATTTCCACAGGAGAGTTTGCCGGGCACGTATGGGACGTGCGGCTATCCCTTTTACTTAAAAGAAATTATATTGAAGAACCCAAAGGTAAAATGAAATCGTCCCTTTTGGACGTAACAACGGTATAAGAAACGTCCGTAAATTTGACCCCAGAGCGTGGTGTTAATTATGAGCTGTAGGCGTCGTTCGTGTCCTTAGTGTATCAAAAATATAGTAATACAGCCAGTGCACGGGGAGAAACTGACTGTCATCGCGGCTAATTGTTGACGCTTGCCAAAAAACACCTATCGTGCACTAAGATTATTTGTTTTCGATCGTCTAATGCGTTTAGTTCGTCTAATTAGTTTAATGCAATAATTAGTATGACAATTTTTACGAAGTTCTTAAATTTTTGTTTAATTGCGAAAAATGTATTATGACTTTGTAAATAATTTCTCTAATGCATTTTTGGATAGTAACAAAAAACCATCAACCATCGATAAACACATTGACGTTAATAACTTTTAGGAATTATTACTAATTTTATTTGCGTTATTATGATTCTTATAACAAATCTAATCAATAATTAAACTAATTTACCGATAAAAGGCACAAGAAATAATGTCAATTAAAAAAAAAATTAGTTATAAAAAAACTGTACGAGGAGAGAATCGAAAGCAGTACCTCGCGCGGTGCCATACGGTTTTTTTATATTGTGCGTAAAATTAAATTTAACAAACAAACACATCTCAGTAGTAGTTAGATTGTAGACTTTGGACTGTTGTTATTAACATCTTTAAGTCTTGATATTATTTTAATAAATGTAAAACGATGGCTCATGGTAGTGGTGAGTCTCGTCATGCTGGGGATTATGCTCGCTACTGCGTAGCGAATCTCTAGGCGCGGTCCACTTAACGCCCGCAAGATTTTCCGGTCCACTAACTGGCACACGCTCACGGGCGCCATGGGCAAAAATACAAGTGGACCGCATTTTGGGTGACGCGGGCGACTGGAGTGGAAGCGGCCAGACCTGACAGTTGCAACATGCAACAGTCGTGATTGTACAGGGACACCTTTTCCATTTTCACTTAGGCCCGTATTCACAGTCGGTTCTTTTAAAATATAAGGCGATCTTAAGACGACGTTTCCATTGACTCATCGGGAGTGTTTTTATTCACAAATCGAGTCTTAAGACTGAACTTATATTTACGATTTGACTGTGATTACGGGCCCTACAGCTAACACGTGGTGATGAACAATGATGCTGGCAAAAGCGACCGGAAGTTTTTGAACGAAGGTCTCCCCTCCCGGTCATTCATTTGTATTGCGCATGCGCGACCGCAGGCGCGCATGCCGACCCACGATGACCGGTGGTCGTGTTCGTTGGGTCTCATCATTTTGATACGAACGAGTGCGCATGCGCACATGGATGCGCAACGCGCAATTGCGCAATGAAACGAGTCATTCGTTCTGCGCATGACTCGTTTCGTTGCGCAGTTGCGCGTTGCGTATCATTGTGCGCATGCGCACTCGTTCGTATCAAAATGATGATACCCAACGAACACGACCGGTGGGTCATCGTGAGCTCGCCGTCGTCGCGCATATCATCGCAGCCATTGCGACCAGACAGCGACCGCGGTCGTTAAGACGGAATGACGCCTCATCGCGGTCGGTATGGTAGAACAATTATAGATACCCAAAAATCTCTGAAACGGCTCTTCAGATCCCGTTGAAACTTTGCCAAACGACGTCAAATAGATAGACGAACAGCTGTCTGCCCTTCAAATTCGGAAAATTTGATGGGCAGACAGCTGTTCGTCTATTCGTTTCGACGGGATCTGAAGAGCCGTTTCAGAGATTTTTAGGTATCTATCATTGTTCTACCATACCGACCGCGATGAGGTGTCATTCCGTCTTAAGAGGGAATGACACCTCATCGCGGTCGGTATGGTAGAACAATTATAGATTCCCAAAAATCTCTGAAACGGCTCTTCAGATCCCGTCGAAACTTTGCCAAACGACGTCAAATAGATAGACGAACAGCTGTCTTCCCCTCAAATTTTCTGAATTTGAGAAAAAATATGTAGATTGGCTTATGATAAGCCAGTCTAGTTTTAGTTCTCAAATTCAGAAAATTTAAGGAGAAGACAGCTGTTCGTCTATCTATTTAACGTCGGTTGGCAAAGTTTCGACGGGATCTGAAGAGCCGTTTCAGAGATTTTTGGGAATCTATAATTGTTCTACCATACCGACCGCGATGAGGTGTCATTCCCTCTTAATGTTCTTCCGGTAGTTTTTACGCGGAGAAAACTTTGCGCATTCCATTTACACCGATTTTATGTATTTAATTGAAATTAAATACTTTTATCGTGCGGCTACGTAGAATTGGTATTGAAGGCTTTGCCTCGAATGCACTTTGAATTTTCCGCCACCAGATGTCATATTGCCATTTGACAGATCTCAATAGTCTCTTTGATTTCTCTATTGAAAATCGGCGTGACGCTATATGTCACGCCGTCTGACAACTTCCGCCGCAACCCGTTTGGAAGACCGTGCCATACCTCTGCCATTTTTAAAGATTAATTAAGTAAAATACCATGTAACAGCCAAAAGTAGTAATAAAACATACCCTAAGTCTCAAAAATATCGACGTAATTTTTCCTAAAAAAAATCATGAAAATCAGCAATTTTTTCCTTGCCTCACGTCGTCACATTCCTCATTGTCAACCTTGTCAACCAAAATCGACGTTTGTTAACGAGCTCAGAATGAATCTGTTCTCCATTCGTTCACGCAGGAAGACTAGAGGTAAGGAGTTCGAACGCCGTGTCGTCGAAACGTCCGCAAAAGCGAGGACGAGAAGGGCGGCGCTGCTCTCCTACCGCACCGAAGTAAAATCAGCAACAAACAAGTGCCGTACGATACGCTCCCTCATATGGAGCGATAATTTGATCAAATGAATTGTAAAGGCAGTGCCGTACGATATGCGAAAAGCACCCTTTGCTACTTCATATGGAGCGATCATTTCATCAAATAAATTGTACAACCAGTTGATGTAGGCAATTTCTGTATAGATAGACAGAATTCTCATATATACATAGTTTTGGGAAATACCGAAATACAGAAATTAAGTCAATGTTTTTTTTTGTTGCGGGAGCAGTAACAAACAAAATTTATTTATAGACACAAGGAAAGTCATAATAAATTGTCATCCAGACAAAAAATCTACAGATTATGACACGCTGTACAGATTAAGAATAATAACGAAATACAGAAATTAAGTCAGTTTTTTTCCTTGCAGAAACCGTAACAGACAAAATTTATTTATAGACACAAGAAAATTCATAACAATTTTTCAAATTCTCACATATTATATTTGCACATTATGATACGCTGTACAGATAAAGAATAATAACGAAATACAGATATTAAGTGAATGTTCTTTTTTCATTGCGGAAGCAGTAAAAACATAGACACAAGACAATTCATAAGAATTTTGAATTCAAACAAAAGATTTACAAATTATCACACATCATATTTGCACATTATGACATGCTGTACAGATAAATCGATCTTACAGTTTTGATTTTTTTCCTATTGTCTTTCGTTTTGATTTTCCTTGCGTGATTATTTTCGTTGACCGATCGCGCTAGAAAATGCCCTCTCATGACGAGATAATAGTTTATCACTCTCTTCGTAAGCTCTTCGTTATGTGCTTGGCATCCCACGTACGCACATACCCATTTTCACGCCTCGAAAATAAACATTTTGTTTATTTTCGAGACATGAGACAAAACGTGCAATATATGAAAAATCCATACATTGCACGCTTTGTCTCATCGACGGGACACTTGCTCCATATCTCGCGTTTGTGATAATTTTTATTTCACTCGGTACGATAATGGTACGATAAAACGAAACCATTCTTTTTGCGAATGTAAGTCCTATTTTTCTTACCTATGGCTGATTGTTTTCGCCGCAGATGACCGAATATATTTTATACCGAGACACAATTATTTTTTTTTACATCTAACACAATTCGCAAAATTGGTTAGCCACAACATGCTTTATGCCAACACGGACGACGAGCGGGAATCATCGATGACACATGACGTCAGTTGTGTTCTTGTCGCTTAGTTCACTTCGGTGCGGTCGAACACTAGCGACGCACGCCGTGAAAACACTAACTACTAAAATCCACAGTTTGACGGACGCTTTTGGATCGGGCTCGCTACAGGCGTTCGTACTCCTTACCTCTAGTCTTCCTGGGCGGAGCGCTGCCGTCGATTCACCGGAGTTCGCCGAAAACTGTCGCTACGAGCTACAGAATCTTGCTACAGCACTGCGATTCTGTAACTCGTTATAACTCGTAACGACAGTTTTCGTTATCGTTAGCTAGCGACAGCCAATAAGATGCTCCCTTTCTTCTGCGACCGCGCATGCTATCGCTAGCTAACGATAACGAAAACTGTCGCTACCGAGTTACAGAATCTCCCTAGTGCCGCTATGCTCATCGCTCTGACGGTTTTACATCTTCATTTTTTTTAATTTTGTTATTTTCAATTTTTTGTTGGATTTTACATGGTACATCCTTATAATGCTTGATGACCGGCCGCTTCAGCGATGGCCGGAGGGTTTCTAGCGTTTCGCCTGTATGTAATCTCCATGTTCGTAAACTTCGCATAACGCAGTTCTGAGAATTCGCCGGATGCGCCATCCGTATCTAGAATGTGAAACACCGTCATTATTTTTCCCAATCTTCACTCTATTCGTAGCATGTGACAGTCGTGATTTCTCTTCAATCTTCGTGTAGTTTGTATCCGTTTGTATCAAGAGAGGTGTCAGCGAGAGGTTTTCATGCGGGTTCGTGAACTCTCTCACGATATTATTCTACAATCATTGAATTTTTATTGGCCATTCGACCATTTATCAACTTGCAAAAATCATGATCAACAGCCTCTTCATCATCAATTCGTCCGGGTGAGCTACAAACTTTTCGCTAAAAACTTTTTGTCCCCCTATTTGACAGATACCAGGTTAGTATGTTCCAAGCAATTGCATGTGAAATTGCATTTATTATGAACTCTTCTCATGTCTGTATAGATCGTAAGGCCATTTCGAGTCGGAGTAGAGGACATTTCGCCTCCGCATCTTGCCATAATCGAAAATCCTTTTGAATTATGTTACAGCGATGTTTTTATGGAGAAACACTGGAAGAGCGCGGTGGCACGATCATTATGCGATTATTTCTTCGATCAACAGAGACGAGTTCTCTCGCCGGAGGACACGCCACCGGTTATAGCGACTCCTCATCATTATCTCATTAGTATTTACAGATGCAGCATGTTTTTTGTCGCTGTATGCACCACCGAAGGTTAACCAGCACTCCGCAATATTTGCCGTATCCTCAGATACACTATTTTCTAAGTCATTCCATTTTTAAGGTATTCCTTTTGCCGAGGACCGTATTTTGTCAGGGCGTAAGGAGGGCCCTTCTGAATCATTGGTAAATTACAGTTGCGCTCAATAAAAATTAGTCCGAATCAATTATTATACTCGACGATAAACCGAAATAACAAATTTAGCGCAAATGTAGTAGATATAGACATTTCAACATTTTCTCTGACGCGGCCACGACAATTCTTCTGCTAGTCACATTTTACCAAGTTTCATCATTAATGTTTTCTTTAAACATTCAGTGAATCCCTGTTTTTACTGTCGTTGCTGAATCTTAAGATTTTTTACTCCCGTGAGCAGTTTATATCAGGCATCCAGACTTAGTTAATAAAATATTAGATAAAAAAGACTGGGAGTGCCCACCATGGAACACACGATAAGGGAAAGAGCATTGAGGTATATAAGAGCGGTCCTTAGGCTGGAGGAGTCAAGATGGAAAAAAATCTGCCTATTCGAGGAAATAAGAGCAATTACAAACGGAATCCCATAAAAGTGGAGAAAAGATTTAGAGAAAGTTGAATGGCATATGGGAATAGAAGAGATAATAACAAGTATAAGGGAAAGAAAAGGAGTGAAAAAAATTGACTAAAGGATAGAAGAAAGATCAGAAAACTTAAAAAAAGGTAATTTTAAGGAAGGTATAAGAAAAAATAAAATCAACGTATAATGAAAAATACAAATATATTGTGGAAAATGAAAAAAGACCATGGAAATACTGGTCGGAAGAGGGAGTAAAGGGAAGGGATAAGGAAATGTGGGTGAGATTAAGATGCGGAAACATAGGAAGGGCTGGAAAGAGGGGGGAAAAGGACTGGAGGTGCAGGGTTTGTAAAGAAGAGAATGAGACGCTGGAGCACCTGTTAGTATGTGAAGAAGACTGGGAGTTAGTAACGGAGGAAGCAAAAAAGAAAGCCGAGAAGTGGGTTTGAGGAATGGATAATGTGGTGATAAAGGGAGAAATTGTAAATAGGTTGGAAGGAATACAAAAAGGGATAGCAAGTATTTTAAAGAAATGGAGGAAGTGTGCAGAAAGATGTGCAAGGAGGAAGAGGGAGGAGAAAGAGATGGAGGGGAAGATTAAACTAAGAAAAAGCGAGAAATGTTAGATAGTGACAAGGGAAAGAGTACGCAAAGTGGAAAATAGGTTAAGGTAGTTGTAAGAGAAAAAATAGCACGATGTAAAAAACTTGTCAAGAAATTTGTGCCAATAAAACTCGATTTGATTGATATTAGATAGAAATGTGGCTAGCTTGTCATCTTCATAGAGCGTCGTGAAAATGAGACAATTTATGAAGTCGTAATTTTTCGTTAACAGTTCGGTAACTTGGCTTGAAATTTTGCCAGTGTACTGACGTGTAGTTTTACTTGATTATAGTCGAAAATTAGTCAATTATTAAACATTCGGGTTCGCGAAAGGAATACCTTAAATTCATATTTTGCAACATCATCTAAAAGTAATGGTGTTGAAGTTTGCATCGTTGGAACGCAACGAAAATTAATTTTTAAAAATTGCCAAAGCACTCAAACGTTTTTCAGGACCCTCATTGAAAATCTACAACATGGCAAGAAAATATATTTTCGATAATAAAAATAAAAGAAAATGAATTTTCTTTCCATTCCAACGATGCAAACTGCAACACCGTTAAAAGCCCTATTACTTTCTGCGTCTGATTTTTTTTTTATCCGCTGGAAAGTTTATTGTTGCAGATTTCCTTAGTTGGATTTGTCAAGAAGATTCACGATTTTGTCCATTTTTATTTCTAATCCTTTAACATGAAACGTTATTGCCATTTTTCTCACTCTTGTGGAGATAAGAATGAACTTTTAATCGAGGAAACAATCATCTTCGAATTAGGCCAGCTGTGCTTCATTTTGCGAAATTTTATGTGAGAATTCATCTTCAATATTCCGTAATTATTGCAGTTCCTCCACTATTCGTGATCGAGTTTTTGCACAGAGTCGTCGATACTTTCGAGGATTATTTCAGCGAGTGTACCGAAACTACGATAAAAGAAAATTATGTGGTAGTCTATGAATTGTTGGATGAAATGTTGGACAACGGTTTTCCACTTGCCACTGAATCCAATATACTCAAGGAACTCATCAAGCCTCCAAATATCTTGAGAACTATCGCAAATACGGTCACCGGCAAATCGAAGTAAGTGCTCCGTAAAGGAATGTACGGGAAATTGTTTTTTGCTATCTGCGTAATGAATTTTTACATCGTATGGCGGATAGCAAATGCCAGTTGAAAGTATCCCCGATTACGTATAGACGCGATTAGCTGCGTCCAGACTGGCCGACCCGCCTCGCGAGGCAGCCTCGGTACGTCTATTTCGAGCGCGGCAGCCTCGCGAGGCAGCCTCGCGGTAAATCGTCATGAAGCTTCCTTGCGCAGCAAGTGCGATCCATAAGTTATCCGAGGCACACCAGTATTCCCAAAAGAGTAAGAAAAGAAAATGTATCTCGAAGAAGATATTGGGACGTTGAATAAGTTCTCGCTGTTGTCCAACAGATGGCGGTACCAGCACTGCGTGCGTGTAGTTTAAGATCGTAACGCACCTATAAAGAAGAACTATAAGCAAACTTGAAATTCAGTGTATGGCATTTCGCCAAAGTGTAAACAATTTTTTCTCATAGTGCTAACCATGTCGATTGTTGTGCCAAAAAAAGAGTATTTGCGGGGAATTATGACACCTTGATCGTCGCGCAAACGCGACCCAAGTCGTCTTCGACCGCTTAGACCGAGGCTGGTCCACATAGTGCGAGACGGTGCCGCGCGAAGCTACCTTGTTTCTTGCCTCGGCTAGTCTGCACGCGGCTAATTGCTGCGGTTACATGGCGATGATAATCCTCGATTATCGCGATATTCGAATTTGGGCTTCATACAGAAATTTCGACATGATTACTACTGTTCTGTTGTACAGTGTCAGTGCGACCTTACCGAGCGGTCAATTGTCGAACGTTCCCTGGAGAAGGACGGGTGTGAAATATACAAATAATGAGGCATACTTTGACGTTGTTGAAGAAGTGGACGCTATCATAGACAGATCTGGTGCTACGGTCTTCGCGGAGATACAGGGATACGTGAGTTGCCACAATTCCTATTACAGTAGAATCTCGATTAGCCAAACGTCAATCATCCGAACCTGCAATTATCTCAAAATTGGTGTGAAATATATTGGGACGTTGAATAAGTTCTCGCTGTTTTCCAACAGATGGCGTTACTAGAATTGCTCGCGTGTAGTTTAAAGTGGTAACGCATTTAGAAAGAAAAACTATAAGCAAGCTTTAAATTCAGTGTACGTCATTTCGCCTAAGTGTAAACAACTTTTTTTTTCATCGTGTAAACTCTTCGACTGCACACTTCCGCCACGGACCTCCGACTGCATATGGGGTCGATCCGACCCTAGACGTTTTTCAGATCGTTGTATTTCGGTATATGTGCTTTTTTAGAGACGTTTTTCGTAGTCAATGATCCTTATTTTATGGCACAACATTTATTTTTCAAGAAAAACAAAAATTAAGTGCCCAAACGGTTTAAAGTGGGAGATGCGTTAAAAAATACGTACTTGGACGAAAAAGATCGAATTTTTTTTTCTCTAAATGTAAAACAAAATCAATTAAGGTTTTCGAAAAGGAAGGTTTGTAGATACGAAAAAAAAGTGTCGACCATCTTTCCAAAAAGTATATTTATTTGGAGGTTTGAATTTGAGCATTTTCGGGGTAGTGAAAAATTGAAAAAATCGACCCCTCCGGCGGATTAATTGTTAAAAACGTATATTTTCCGCATTGTTTTTACTTCGCTGACTAATTATTATTCACATTTACCGCAATTGACGCATGAGTACATTCTGTGCTCGTTGCGCATAGCCCTCCTGCATAACGGACACTTGCTTTTAGTTGTATAATCGGCATTCTAAATACACAATTTACTATAGTAGCGCAAAATAAAAAATATCTATGAGCATTTTTTATCTTAACTCACTCACATGTAGTAATAAAACACAAAATTTTACAAAAAGAAAAAAAAATGTTTTTACTTCCACCGCACTACTGCGTAAACGGGGTCGATTCGACCCCAAGTCCTTTTTCGACAGCTGTCCTCAGTACACGGTCAGGATTTAGGATGGGGGCCGAGTGGCCACCTATAGAATAGGAGTGGGGGAACATCCGAGCGCCGCACTGCGGTCGGATGGATTACCTCGTTTTGCGATACAATCAGTTGAAAAAAATGGGGTTCAAAATGACCCAGTCATTTTCATTTCGTGCCAAAAATTTTACTACACTACTATATAAAAAAAACTTGCAGCTGAAGCACACAGAATAATTGTTGAGTGGAAACTCTGTCGAAAACAACGTGCAGAGATTAGTTGAGACGATTAAAAAATCACGATTTTGATGTGTTGAATTGGACGCATTACTTTGAGATGACTTGTGTCAGACGCTCGCTGAACTTGCAGAATCATTAGGAGTTGATCACCCAACAGTTTCGAATCGTTGGAAAGCATTAGGAATGACTTTTTAAAACAAAGCATTAATTTTCACGAAATAACAGCGAGAACTTATTCAACATTCCAATACATTGTCTTGTGAAATATAAAGCTCGAGACATACGTAGCGGTTTTGCAAGAAACGCGTGGTTTCGAGGGTGTTTTTCGTCTGCCCCTGTTAGTCCGACTGCAAACTCACTTCTACCGCCAATTTTAAGGCCTTATGTGCGCTTGTAGCGGGCGAAGGGATGTGATTTTCTTGATTTTTTTTCGACGGGACAATAAATGTTTATCGAAACATACATATTCTTATGTACTTGTACAATTTTTTTTATTAAAAAATATTTCAAAATGGCGGTAATCCAGCTGTCTTCCAGGAGCGCTTTCTTTTGAGCATCAGTTGCGGTGGACATGATAACTCGAGAACGGTTCATCTGAAATCAGAATTTGACAAAGATTTCATTAGTATATTGCATTGGCTTGGGCCTGGACGAAGGATTTGTAAAAAAATTTGATTAAAAAACATGACGATAATTTCAACCAAAAAAATATTTTTTGAATGCTCAATATTCGGTTTTTTTTCTACATTTTTTTTTCACCAAAATCCGAAATCGTTCGTCAAGATCCTAGCTTTTATCATAATGATTAAGTGGAATCAATTTGAGCCTCTAAAACATTGATTTGATACTGCCTACGAGCCATTCTTCCTTCTCTTGTGGCTGCTTGCGCTTGCTGCTCGGCAAGCGTAACACGCTTCGTGCGATTGCAATACCTATAACTGCGAATCCAATGCTCCCACCTTTATGAAATTTGATGAGAATATTCTTGAGATACTGGACTTAAAGAATATGCAATGAAAAAATGTTCCATTTTTCCGACCATCATAAGTGTATACAAGGCCTTAATTTGTTCCCTGCAGCGCGCATAGATAAACGTGAACTGTTACAAACTGTTTATATCCCGTTTATTTCGCGTAGTTCGTATACATCAGGACTTCAAGTCCAAGTCCTTCGATTTCTGACCGTAAACGTCGTGTTCTTGCGTTGGAGAAAAAACTGTAAATTATTTCGAAGCTAGAGCGAAACTAGCGCAGCTAGTATACCTTTATGGTGTTGGAAAAACCACGATTTCCGATATAAGGATGAATCGATAAAATAAGCATTCGATGTTTGAAAGAGATAATATTGATTGTATATTTATTTTAATTTTTGTTGTATGTTATCGCTTCAGGAAAAAATTGCCTTTCGATTATCGGAACTTTTGACTATCCGAACCATTCTGAGTCTCAATTGATTCGGATAATCGAGTTTCTTCTGTATCCCCCAGTATTGCTTCCCGTTTCATCGTCGTTGAAGCTCCATTACCATCTGATTATAACGAATACTGGAATCTTACAAAATTTCAGATCGATTGTTGTATAAAGCTTAGTGGAATGCCGGATCTCACTCTGTCATTCATGAATCCACGATTATTCGACGACGTCAGCTTTCATCCTTGCGTTCGATTCAAGCGATGGGAGGTACGTGAAGTTTTGCGGTAACCAGTTTTTAAGTATAGAGAAAAAAAAATTCGTTCAAGATTAAAAGGAGGCTGTTTCCGTTTCTTTTTCACTGTCCAAAGTCTGAAAGAATACTGTCGTTCATTCCGCCCGACGGCAATTTTCGTTTGCTGTCGTACCACATAGGATCCCAAAGTGTCGTAGCGATTCCAATATACGTGAGGCACAACATTAGTTTGAAGGAAGCTGGCGGTGGAAGACTGGACATAACGGTGGGACCAAAACAGACAGTCGGCCGAACAGTGAGTTTTTACATCTGTGTTGCTTTCTCAGACAGGAAACTGTGATTTCGTGAATTCGTTTTTTTCCAGAGCTTCCTAGGGAAATAGATTTTTCCAATACATTGGAAAAAAAACGACATTGAAGTTTGCATCGTTGGAAGGCAACGATTTTTCCTTCTTCATTTTTATCATTAACCAAAAAGCTTTTTTTGCGACATGAGGTCATAAATTTCTAATAAGAATACGTGAGAACGTTTGAATGATTTTCGCATCCTAAATCGTGCGGAAAACAATATTTAAACAATTAAAAAGGAATTAATGTTCGTTGCATTTGAACGATGCAAACTTCAACGTCACCAAAAACAGACAATTAGAATAATGGAAAGTTGTGTGTACGGAACTTCTTTTTTACTGCTTGAATGAAATTATCTTCCATGTACGAAATTCAAAACCGCTGAGGGTCGATTTCGGATAAAGGCTTTTATGGGGTTTAAATTTTAAGAATCAACGACTAAAACAATGTTTGGCCCCTCTATTACTTCATTAACGGGGTCGTCTAGTGTGAAGGCCGTTTTTTAATGCTTTTTCGGGGAATTTCTTTTTGGCAAACCATTAAAATAAAATAATTTATAAATTGTATGTTATTTTTATTAACATTTGAACAAAATTTGTGAATTTTTTAAAATTATTATATAGAATACACATATAAAAAGAGGTGCTCCACTGCTGCCATGATTCCGGCCGTTTTGCTTATCTGAAATAAAAAAAACCAAACGCAATTTTAATCGTGAGACTTGAGGCTCTACATGGAACTAAAATAAAGCTAGAATTCCAAAAAATATTTTTTTTTACGCCTTAGAAAAAAATGTAATTTTTCGTATTTTTTTTGGGGTCTATATAGCTGAGAAAAAGAAAACTAACGAAGCAATCTTAATTATTTTAGTTCAACATGTAGTTATAAAGGTACTAAAGATGCTGTACAAATTAGAGCAGAATCAATCAAATAGTTTTTGAGATATCATGGCAGTAGTTTGAAAAAATCGTGTTTTGAGAAAAACGCGTTTAAAAGTTGTTGTATATAATTCATAATAAAAAAAATGGTCTCACCATCAATCAGCTATGTCTGGACCATAGAGTACACCTTCCTCTTCTTCAAAGAAGTCATGCAAGACCGTTTTCTCTTCTTTTGATCTGACACACTAGACGACCCCCTTAATCTTTAGAATATCGGATTGAATTTTGACACGGAAGCAGGGTACTGCCAAAGAAAATACCGAGCTCAGAGTATTTCAGGATCAACATGTATGTTTTTCACGAAACCATTTTTCCTTTCAGTTGGAGAATGTAACAGTGGAAATTCCAATGCCCAAAGTAGTTTTGAACTGTAGCCTCGTGCCTAATCAGGGAAAATATTCCTTCGATCCTGTTAGCAAAGTACTATTCTGGGACGTCGGAAGAATAGATTTTTCAAAGCTTCCGAATCTTCGGGGTTCGGTGAGAAATGATGTGATTTCCGTAATATCTACCAAAAAGTAACTAAATCGTTACATTTCTTAATTAAATATGTTTTTTTTTCGTAACAGATAAGCGTGCAAAATGCGGCGACCGTGGTAGAATCAAATCCTGCAATCAATGTGAGTCATACTTCTGATATGCTTATCGTTTCGAAATTAACCAAAAACGTAATATTTTCTATCCAACATATTTCACAGATTTCCTTAATATCTTATTCCGTAGCTGTTAATATTTATCCATGGTCACTATTGTTTTATATTGTACTCAAAGAAACAGCAAATTACTTGCTTATCCAGGGTGTCTACCGACCTGAAAAGTCATGAAAAATCTTAAATTTCATGAAATTACACTCTCGACCCTGAAAAAGTCATGAAATGTCATGAAAAATTACCAGTCTACCTGAATTACTATACCCTACTAAATTATCGTTGAGTCTATATCCAATATGAACTAACTTTGTGGTACTTGTCGATAGAGACGCGAATATCGAATCGATAGAAAATAAAATAAAAGAAAGTAAAAGAAAATCATGCGTTATCTCAACATATTAGTTTTTCTTTGTTATTCGTGTAACGCGACTACATGATATTACTCAAAGTTCTTAAATGTATGTAATATTTTTGTAGATGTTCCCAAAATATATTTCTTTACAGCAATCTTGAAATTATGTTTGTCTCACATTTTTTACTACATATGGAGTTGTACAGTTTGGTGACTTTTCGTTTATTCCGTATACTTTTTATTTGCATACAACACGTATCTGTTTGAAAGAGCAAAATAAAAATATAAAAATTTAGAAAATCGGTCGCACTGCAAAATCATTAAGTATACTTCTATGCCAGAAAGTCATACTAAGAGTCATGAAAAAATCCCGATTCCTTGCCTTAAAAATCCTTAAATGTCATGCAATTTCAAGTCTGGTCAAAATTAGACACCCTGTTATCAAAAATCACATTTTCTCCTCAAAACGTCAAACTTTTGTGAGCTTTCAAAGAAACTTTTTTCTGCAAATTATCGTTACTGTGTAATTTTGAGAATAGGGAATTGGACAACTTTTCATAAAGTGTTTAAAATTAACCATAATCGATATATATAGCCATGAAAAATGTTACTTCATATAAATAAAGCCTTTTAAGTACCTAAAACGATGTCGAAGGGTTATTTTGTTCGATTGCCGCGCAAACTAAGATTACTACTCGTCATCTTAGAACGCATGACGTCATATGTGTGTAAACAAACGACAAGCTAACCTCGAAATCAAGTGCAGGAGAGATTAAACATTTTTAAATTTGTTTTCATTTATTGTTTTAAAAATATCAATGACTAACCAAAATATGCATCGAATGATCGTTTTAATTATAAAATCATTCATTCTAACTACATTTGAGATTTTTTTCCAATTACTGTCCGATTGCCTATTCTTTCCACATATTTGGAGAAAAAAAAACACCCTCTTATTTCCGGTAGAGCACGAATACTCAGTGAATTTTCGTTTCAGGTACATTTTACGATAAATCAGCTTGCAGTGTCCGGATTGAAAGTCAACGGTTTGGACATGTACGGCGAAAAGTACAAGCCGTTCAAGGGTGTCAAATACATAACCAAAGCCGGAAGATTTCAGATAAGGATGTGAGAGTGAGCCGAGAACCGGGAACAAAAGCACTTTCACACAGCGAATGTAAAGAGACCGTGCAATGCGTTGGAAGAAAACGAAATCTCTACTTTTATCGCCCCATTGGTATAGATAATTGGGGAAAGGGATTTTTTGATATAAAAGTGCAAAAAGATCGTCCTAGCTCTCGTCCGGGATTACCTTTTTCACACCATATTATTGTATTATCATTATTATTATTTTGAGATGATTTATTGATAAGTTATTATACAACGTGAAATCTTTGAAATGAAGTCATTTGTGAAAATCTGGCGACGACTTGTATCTTCCGGCGGATCGTTTTTCCGCTCTGACTAGCCGATCGACGATTTTTTTTTCACGTAACGTTCTCATTCTGCCGCGGAGCATAGAATTGCGCTTGCATCTATACTCACACGCGTTATCATGTTCCCGAACTTTGGCAGAGCAACTTTCTCGCGTCCAAATCTTCCCAGGTCGGATGCGTTGCGTACGTGTGCAAACGTTCCATGTTTGTCGCGTATATCGTGTGGTTACTCACGAGATTCTTGTATATCTGCAAAAAGCGAGAGAAAAAAAGGGCCGAGTGATAAGAATAGCGCGTTATAACTTTTCCGAAAGAGCTATTGAGGCGAATTTTAAGCAAGAATCGAGTAGGCGATGATAACAATCGTACCAAAATTGGTTCGGGGCACGGTCTTACATACAGGTCTTGAAACGACGGTAGTGGAGGAAGGTTCACTTACAAGGAACATCCCTCGGGTGACACCCTTCGATTTTGTTGAAATTTGGATATGTTATAAAGCACCGAAAAGTAAACGATACGTATTTTTTTATCGGCGGAAAAACGGTTTTAAGGGGTGAAACGAACCCTCGAAAATAGGAGTGTTTTTCGTCGATAACGTTATCGTTCCCATCTCCAATGTATAGTGCACAAAAAATAAACATTGTTGCAATTTGAAATTTTTTAATATCTCGTACCGTTAAAACGTTATCGACGAAAAACATTCCCATTTTTGAGGGTGCGTTTCAGCGCTTAAAACCGTTTTTCCGCCGATAAAAAAAAATACGTATCGCTTACTTTTCGGTGATTTATAACATATCCAAATTTCAACAAAATCGAAGGGTGTCCCCTGAGGGATGTTCCTTGTTAGCGTCTAGTTTTTGCTTCAATTTTCGGCCGCATGGTGCGCATAGAAAAGGGGGTGTCGTGTGCACAGCCAGCAATATCATATGTCTCTGTTTTGCATACAGCGCATGCACTTTAGACTGTAACGTCTCGGTATACGAGTTCTGGTTTCTTTTTCGCAAGAAATATCCATTACACGCAAAGTAAACGAATAAAAGTATGTATTTGCATGCTAAAATGAACAAATTAATACACACATGCTTAAAAATATAACCAAACCTATATTAACCGCGTGCAAAACTCAAGCGACTGTGATAAAAATGATTGATATTTTGTTCTTTGCATTGCGATGGTAATTGAGCTGAATTGTTACGCTGCGCACTTGGGACCCGAAAGTTCTGGATTGTCACTGAATTAAATTGTTAATAACAGCTATTTAGACACATCCAACTTTTTTTTTTATACGCGTAACGATTTTCAACTGTTATACGCACATACGCCTATACGATGAAACATGTTATGATCGGTTTAGGTCAGTCTCATGACACCTCCCGATCACAACCACGCTCGGTGGCGACGATAAGAAAAAAAAAAGCTTGGTCACTAAGCGACCCACTCGCCGCCTATCAAATACGACCGTCGTTTCTAGATCTGTATGTGAGACCGTGGTTCGGGGTACTCGAAGTTTAAGGCGGGATATACATTTACAACGATCAAAAAATCGATTAATTTTTTTTCTATAAACGATAGAACTGTATATGTAGAATATTTTCTCAAAGTTTCAAAGCAAAATTCGAAAAACTTCAAACGTTACGGCTCGTCAACGCTGTGCCTCACCGCTCGGATTCGGAGCGGGCGTGTACTTAAAACGCGTTTTTCTCAAAACTGCATGACCGAAATTGGCGTGCAGGATTAATAAAAAACTATTAAGCCGATTGAGTTGAAACTTGGTGGAAATATTGATAATATTGGTACCTTCTACTTGACGAGAATTGTTTTTGAAAAATTGGAAAAAAAACTACTTTTGTAATCCACATTTTACAAAAATGTTGCGTGAAATGTTGATTTTGTTTTGTAAATGCGTGCCATTTTCTTAAATGTGCGTTTTCTTCATTTTAATTACCGTCACATAGAAACTATACATGTTGTGACTGAAAAAATGTTTGAACTTTTTTGCAAATCAAAGTCTACGGGAAGCTAGACCGCACGCCGATTTGCAACTCCCGCGGCGACCTTGCTGTAACACTCTGCCGGAGCTCCGCCATTTTGATGGAGTAATTTTTAAAAATTGTTTTGTATACTTAAATATACTATTAAAGTATACCTAAAGTTCGATAGTTGTAGAATTATTATTTCTTAGCTTAAAAAATCCCTCAATATTGCTTATTTTGTTCCTGTCTAAATGTATATCCCGCCTTAACTGCGATCAGACAAACAATGGAGTTTCCAGAACACGGATACTTGTAATATTAGGACGTTGAATAAGTTCTCGCTGTTTTCCAACAGATGGCGTTACCAGAACTGCCTGCGAAAGAAGTACCATAAGCAAGCTTGAAATTCAGTGTAGGTAATTTCGCCGAAGTGTAAACAACTTCTTTTTTTCATAGTGTTCAACATGTCAAATATGTTGCGCCAAAAAACATGTCGAAAATATGCGCCAAAAAAAGATTATTTGCGGGGAATTTTACTGCACTACTTTATTTTTGAAAAATCTGCAGCTGAAGCACACAGAATTCTTGTTGAGACTTACGGCGACCGTGCTCTGTCGGAAACAACAGGCAGAGATTGGTTTAGACGCTTCAAAAATAACGATTTTGATGCCGTGAATCGGAGGCATTACTTCATGAAGACTCATGACAAACGCGAGCTGAACTTGCAGAATCATTAGCAGTTGATCACACAATAGTTTTGAAACGTTTGAAAGCGTCAGGAATTATTATTTTTTAAAATAAAGCATTAATTTCCACGAAAAAAATCAGCGAGAACTTATTCAACATCCCAATATTTGTTAAATATACGCTCATACCTTCAACGTTTGCAGTAAGTCATTAATGTTCACGGGTGCTTTTGTAGGTATGGTCGTCTGAGATGCGCATGCCATTGCAAAAGCGGTAGCCTGCTCCGCTTCTTCGATGTTTCGTTTCATCGCGGGCATTTGCCCAGTCGGATCGATCGATTCGGTCGGTGCGCTGACAAAAAAAAAACATCGGATTTTAGTACCTGAACCATGAAAGAAAAATTGGATTGAGATATTGGTATGGTGCAAGGTGGTCCCACTGCCCCGAGCGAGAAAGCCCTAGCGAATAATCATGTACATTACTGGTCGTTATTGTATAAAAATATATATATGACGTTGAAGTTCGCATCGTTGGATAGCACCGAAAATGATTTTCTTTCAATTGCCCAAATTTCCTTGGCAGATTTGAGCTAGGAAAATCGCGCAAATATTTTTTAGCATTCTCATTGAGCGATCTACGACAAATTTGCAAAATATGAATTTGGATAATGATGGAAATAAGAAATTGAAAAGAATTTTCGGTGCGCTCCAACGATGCAAACTTCAACGCCATAAAAATATTATGCGGACGAATTGAGAAACTCTCTTGAGCGTAACAATTACACATATCGAATAATGTAAGCGTATGTTTATGAGACTCGTGTATTTCACCTGTACTCCGGGCCTCGGGGTATGTACATGGTATTTCTTTTCCACGAGCTCGGCACAGGTTCGCCGATGTTGTAGATAAAACTGGCGTCCCTGACGGCGTATCCCTTGCGTCTGGTCAGTATGGCGGTAAGCAAGTTTTTCAGAAAATTTTGCATCCCCGCTATGATTATGTGAGCCGTATTCTCCTCGGCGCCGTCCATGTTGTTCTCCCAAGCGGCGAGCATAAGTCTGGCAAGCACGAAAGTGCGATCCGGCAAAACGAGATCCTGCGCGCTCGAACGGTTAGCACCTATGGGCTCGTCGCCGACCGGCGACGAAGTTTGGCCCAGTACCTCCACGTACATGTCCGCTGGCTGCAATAAAAAAATATCAAATATTTGGTACTTTGACGCATTCTTATTCCACGTAAACGCATGCGTGAGCAACGATACGGGAAGGAACAACATTAAGGAGAGATATACACCTAGATGGTCGAGGTCGAGGATTTAGAAGCTATGAACATTCCGTCGACGGTAGAAGACCTACACTATGGGCCTGGTATCGATGATTCCATATAAGTTGACAAATTTCATGATTTATTCATTCCCAAATTTTCAAACGCGATTTTCGCAAACCACGTTTTTCAAATCGGTACCCAAAATTTCTCGAAAACCAATGAATTGCCTTGAGGTTTTTTGTGGTTATTCTATGTACCATTATCTAGTACTTGTCATAGGATTTTTTTTTCCGTTACTTAGTTTTTGTTTTATAGGCGAAATAATAACTAATTTTTGGCCCAGACATCACTATTTATGTTCAAACGGCCGCCATTTTGTCATAAATCGATATTTTCAAAATCGGCTATGACAAGTACTACATTATAGTATCTAATTTAATAATCTTTTTGGTTTTTTGTTCAGATAATTTTTGAAGAAACGCCAGTGGGTACCGTGTTCGCAGATCTTTTTACGACGCTCCAAGGATCATACAATATCCTTGTATATTTTTGATATTTTAAAATAAAGAAAATTAAACACATTTTTAAATGTATATACTTTTAGATAATTAAAACCCCAATCCGAAATTTCAAATAGTTTTCCTTGAAAAAATTCACAAAAATGACCTTTTTTCCGGCTCCTAGGTGTATATCTCCCCTTAAGGCCGTGATACCTTTACGAGGAAAACATTTGCCGATTTTCATTATTTTTTTTTTTAAACAGAAACATTTCTTAACAATTTTTGAGATTTGGGGTATGTTTATTTACTACTTTTAGCTGTTATATGGTATTTTTTAATTGATTAATTTTAAAAAATCGCGAGGTTTGGCACGGTTTTCTAAACTACATTTTCGAAACTGGTGTGACCGGGCAGCACAACAAATCTATTCTTTATTTCTCTATTCTCAGACATCTCTCTCCTTAAATATCTCTATTCTGGAGCAGGTTTAATCAGCAACATCTCTATTCCAAAATATCTCATGTCTAAAACATTTCTCTGCCGAAATGTCTTTTCGTAAAGATCACAATGCCACAATAATTCAGTTCGAAAATATTACTGCTCTTAAATATGTCCATTCCACAATCTTTCGTATGCGAAACTTTTCCATTCTTAAGGTAGTCCTATCGCCAGGCTTCAATCCGTAGGATTTTTATAATTTTTTTGTTCAGCTCCGCTAAATATATTAATAATCGTCTCTGTACAATTTCAGGGTCTCTTATCGACCTAATTACAGAGAAAATAAATCTTAAAATTGCGAATTTTTGTTAAGGAATTCCGAGACGACATACAAAAACTCATTTTCTGGTCACTACAAAAGTGAATATAATAGTGGGAAGCCGTCAGATTTTTAAAAATAATCAGATTTACATACTCTTACTTACATTTACTCTTGTAGTAATCCAGTGCACTCAGAAAAATTACGCTTATTGACCCAATTTTTATGGACTATCAAGTTTAATTTGAACTTCCGGTATTGGATTTATTACCACTTGCTACGATAAAGAGACGTGACAGCAAGACAACAGCTGACTGTAGTCCTAACCTCATCTCACTCATTCGAATTTCCGCACATATTTTATTTTTAACCGACATATTTCGCCGACACAAATTTTCCACGCTTTTTACCAGTCGTGGCGCGAATACAATGCTTTATATTCCCCCCACCTGTCATTGTTTTGACAGATCGACGTTGAAAAGCATTGAGGTTAAACTCGCCTGGTTGAGTAAAAAGAGACGGATATAGAACCAATATTGCCAAATATCAAACCTAGAAATACTGCGCGAATCGTTGGCATAACTATTTTTTCATTTTTCTAATTAAATATGAACATTCATTAAACAGTTTACACATGGAAAATTTAATTACAATTTTTTTGCATATGTTAAAAATATAAATTGTACAATTCTCACGTATGATCAGTGGTATGACTAGTGTGAAGCGATAGGACTACCTTATATATCAGTATTTTTTCAAAATCTCATGGGACATCCAAAACATCGGTGTTCCGACAAATTCATCTGACAATATTTCTCTCCCGAAACATCTCTATTCTAAGAGCCTCTGTGTTGCACTTGTTTTATTCATGGCCAATATAGTAAATGCAATATTACGAATGGAATGGAGATGTTTCGGAAGAGAGATATTGTGAGATGAAATTGTCGGAATACAGATGTTTTGGATGTCACATGGGATTTTGAAGAATACAGATATTTAAGAATAGAAACGTTTTGGATACGAAAGATTGTGGAATGGAGATATTTAAGAGCAGTAATATTTCAGAACGGAATTATTATGGCATTGTGATCTTTACGAATAGAGCTGTTTCGGCAGAGAAACGTTTGAGACATGAGATATTTTGGAATAGCGATGTTTCTGATTAAAGCTGTTCCAGAATAGAGATATTTAAGGAGAGAGATGGCTGAGAATAGAGAAATAAAGAATAGAGTTGTCCTGCCGACGTATACCTGAAAAAAACTAATCAACCGATTTTGATGAGATTTGGTATAAAGCTTTCTAACCTTATTGTCTAAAATATGACCCTAAATGTTTTTGAAAATAAAAAAGAAAAGTATTTTTTACCGCAAAATGCAGCCATTTTTTTTTGAAAATTCAGTCTTTGTTTCAAAGCGTACCATTTCGCCGATTTCCAACATTTCTCACTTTTTCTTGGTTCATATTCTGCGTATGAGTATTAAGGAAAGAAAAGTCTTCGTTGTTTTTTTTTCAGATTAATCCCGCCCACGTAACGTGTCACGCTGTCTGACAACATCTGCTGCAACCCGTTTAGACGACTGGTGCCATACCGCCGTCATTTTTAAACATTTATAAAATTTAAAAAATTAAACAAATTTTTTAAAATAAGATTTGAACAAATTTTTTAATAAAATTTAAACAAATTTTAAATAAAATTTAAACAAATTTTAAATAAAATTAAAAAAAAAATACTTTGAGTCTCAAAAAAGCTAAAGAAATCTTTGCTTTAAAAAAAAATCATGAAAATCAGCAATTTTTTTCTCTCCTAAGGGTATTTTACCACAAGTCGTTTCAGACTTACTTCGAAATTCGACTTATCCGTTTTGTACTTTCGCTTCATTCTGATTCTTTTTTCCTTCATACACTTGTCGCGATCGACATGAGCATTGTTAACCTTGACGGAGCGAGGCGTCGACGCCTCAGCGAGGCCCTGAACTTTGTTGAACAGGCAGAGGAGGAATTCATTGTGCAGATGAATCTGTTCTTTGGATATGATAGCTCTCGCTTCTGCATCGAATTCTTCCTTAGTCGTCTGAAACGTAAAACAAGTACGTTCCGGTATCGATGCTTTCAACATTTTTCAACAATTCTACTAGACCCTTGCGCAATGAGGGAAGGGACCGAAACGGTCGTGCACTCTGGAAAAAATTCTCGAAATTGAAAAATGATGGCCAAATAGCATACGGAATAAACACAGGCTGCTTGTGAACATTCGAGGCGTCAAGCACATGGAGATAAACGTAATTTAGGAATTTCGATGTGTCAGATCAAATGAAAAATTGGTATCGAGGCGTGTCTAAGGAAGGATACAGCATTGTAAAGTAATAGTACACCGGTGGGTGAGAATTATCAGGAAGCAAGACAATAAAACGGGAAATATAGGAAGAATGGGCAAGAATGGTGTTAACGGGCTATATCTACCTAGGTGGATAAAAAAATTGCATTTTCCAAAAATATTTTTATTCTATGGTATCACCTTTTCGCTATAAGGCTAAAATATAATAATTGAGCCCTGAAAGTTTCATGGAAATATTCCTAAAATTGAATGCGACAAGTGGTAGCAGCATACTTCAAACTTTAAACGTGTTTTTCTCGAAACACTGTTTTCAAAGTCGATGCACATGATCTCTCGAGAACCACTCGATGGATTGTTTCCAAATTTACAGGAGATACGATGAAAAACATTTAAAGGTCGTTGACGATCTCACTTTCCCAAAACCAATTTTCATTTTTTAATCGTTAGGTAAAAATGACGAATTATTTCACAGATTTTGTACGCTCGAGTTTAAATTCGTCGCCACGTTGTTAAAAATATATTTTAAAACCCAACTACCGTCGACAAACAGTTTAAGATGGAGTGTCCACCGCCAAATGTCGCAAAGAAAATGGCATTATTTGCCGATGGCCATGTTTTCGTTGTTTTTCTGTATTTTTTGATGATTTTTTTAAGCGTCTCAATTATGTACCTTTGTGTTGAAAAAAAAATGCGTTTCTTTTTGACGAACCGTTTTCTAGGAAAAATATTTGCGCCATTTTTTTCTGGCTTCTAGGTAGATGTAGCCCTCTAAAGTTTCCACGGGAATGCAACGAAAATCGTTAATTTTTTCATTTCTCCATTTTGATTACTGTCCAAACTTTTCTCTCACACACGCAGGTTGTGGATCGCTGAGAGGGATCTATAAGAAATATTCCAATCGTATTTGTAGCCTAAGAGTAAAAAAAAAACTGGGCAACGCGCAAAACAAAATTTTTGTTGCATTTCAACTATGTAGACTTTGATGGCGTGCACAAGTATGAGCCGAGATATTGTTGGAAAGGTTGACAATAGGGAATATGACATCAAATGTGGACTGTACGAGGCGAAAAAAAAAAACTTTCAACTGAAGTAAACATTTTCGGGCTTTGTTCGTGAAGGCGGTTATCATGGACGGGTTCACTCAGAACGAGGGCTTTTCTGAATAACAAAGAACGAGCTGAAGCCCCTGTAAGGGGTTCAGCGTTTTTGAGAGCAGTCCATGTTGGAACGTGGACGAGAATTACATGCTCGAATCGCATATTAACTATCGATGTTTCATTGTTACATCTTTATAGGAGTCCATTGGACATTACCTTCATAAAATATACGATTATTAACGAAACCTTACGTCATAACATATGATAAAATATATGCAAAAATCTAGAGCAATACAGTGAAGGTGCCTCAAAATGGATATAAAATAGTAGAGGCAAGAAAATATGAGAAACCAACACCAGACTAAAAGGCAAACCAATGATGGGTTTGTGCACACGAAAAGAGGAGACATCAATGAGAGGAACGATATGAAAAGAAGGCGAGTACAAGGGCAGGAACGATTGAGGAATGATATGCTACAAAGAACGGAGGAATGGTACAAAAATCAACACTGAATAGTATCGCGATGAGAAAAATTAATTTTCCAAAGAGTAGAAACATTGTACAGGAGCTACAATATGCCAAAACTCGACACTTTAGTATGTTCAAATTTGTTGTGCATACTTTACCTTCATCTGGAACCACAATTTCATCTTCTCAAAGTATCTGCAAAAGAAAAAATTTCGTTAAAAAAGTGTATACAAAAAAAAAATTGCATACTGTGTTCTCATTGTTTGTCTAGTTACAATCTATTATGCACACTGCAATAAATAACACGAATCGACGAAAAAAAAAAATATCTTGGTGCCGGCAAAGTTTGTATGCTTTTTTTTTTTTCAAATTAATTTTAATTTCATAGTGAGTGTCGTTAGGGGCCGTACACAAATTACGTCATTTCAAAATGGGGGGTCTGGTCGTTGGATGATGGAAACGATAAGTGTATTATGACGATACGAAGGATAGGAAGATTCCAGGGGGAGGGAGGTTAAAAATCCGCAAAAATCAATGACGTAATATATGGATGGCCCCTTAGCAGTTCATTTGAGAAATTTCTTCTTTGTACTTTTGTTTTTTGCTTTTATACATTTATTCACGGATACGTCGACGGCAGCAAAGCAAAGCCTAGCTAGTACGAACTTCCCTGATACATTTTGTTACCTATGCAAAGAGTATGTTATTAAAAAATTCATAAAATTTATTCCCGATTCCGTGATACGTGCCTTTTTTTCTCTTATTTGAGGATAGAAATAAAGGATCAAAGTAAATTCGCTGAAAATCTTGGCTCCTTCAGTGAAGAGCAAGGAGAACGCTTCCACCAAGCATAAAAATCATGGAAGATAGGTATCAGGGAAGATGGGACATACACATGACGGATGATTACGTTTGGAGTTTGATGCATGACTGTCTTGACAAGTCTCACTCAAAAAAATCACGAAAAAAGAACTTACTCAATGTGAAAATATTTATTAAAACTTAACATTTTTAATGGATCTAGATTTTATTGAAAAATTGTATATTTTCGTGTTCGTACGTAGAATTTCAATATTAAGTGTTAAAATAGGATGAGTATAGAGACAAGATGGAAAAAAAATTTATAGTTTTGCGGCACCAAATTGGCCTTTGAGCTGTGAAATTGACTACATATAATGATATGCGAATAATCGACTTTTCCTGCGAAGCAGCGATCCATTGACGCTGCACATAACCTAATTCTCGGGGTTGTTGACAACGTTGGCCACGCAAAAATGTATGCAGGCGTGTGTACTTACATTTTTGAATTTTCTCCAAGAGAAGCAACAAGACTCTTCCTCGCAACGTTGAGGTCTTTCGTCGTCGTCATATCGTTCACTTACTTGTGAGAAAACAGATCTTGTTTACGAGAAATCAAGAGACAATACTATTTGAAAAACACCATCTAGTCAGTGCAGCCAGATCGCGCGTAAAAGTTACCCCCTCTCTAGTCTCTTACGCACCCATCCGCAATCATAGTAGCGCGTGTCCGTGAGCGAGCGACGCTCGGACATCTTCGGAAAGAGCCGAGCGCGCCGATGTTTCCCGACCGCGCCTTCGGCAGCTACACCAACACATGGACGCTGAGCACGTTCATGTGCGGCCAAGCCGAAACGAAGGCTTCGAGGGAAAAAGCAATCTGAGCACGACTTGCGGCCGGATGGATGATTGGCTTCTTTTTGGGGATAATGCTTTATCGCTTGATGAAAGTATGAGAATTAATATAATAATACGAATATAAATATATTTCCGCTTACTTTTCTGAATTATAATTTATTTGGCATAAGGGCGAGTGTGAGTAAAGCGTAAACAATTTTTTGGCAGATAAATAAGTTGTAATTTAGATTTATTATTATATTTAAATTAACGTATAAACTAAAAAAATAAGCGATCAGAGTGCGCGATACACTTTTTTGTATACATTAATAACGCAGGAAATCAAGAGCTAAATAAGCATTGAAATCATCTAAAAGCCTCGCGCGTGCCGTCGGGTGACGTCACGCGCGAGTCGTGCTCAGATTGCTTTTTCCATCGAAGCCTCCGTTTCGGCTTGGCCGCACTTGAACGTGCTCAGCGTCCATGTGTTGGTGTAGCTGCCGAAGGCGCGGTCGGGAAACTTCGACCGCGTTCGGCTCTTTCCGAAGATGTCCGAACGTCGCTCGCTCACGGACACGCGCTACTATGATTGTGTGATGGGCGCGTAAGAGACTAGAGAGGGGGTAACTTTTACGCGCGATCTGGCTGCACTGCGCAGAACGCTCCTAGCGCCAAGTCCGTCCGCGTGGTGAAATCTGTCACCCTGCCTGTGGAGGGGGTCGTTATGTCAAATATGCGACAGGTATTCCTTTCGGGGAGGGCCGTATTTTGTAGAGGCATAACGAGGGCCTTCTGGATTATTGGTAAATTAAAGCGGCACTTATTGAAAACACGTGACAATCGATTATTATCCCCAACGATAAACTGGAATAAAACATTTCGCGCTAATTTAGTAGATTTAGGCATGTTTACATTTTCTCTGAAAAGTCGCGGCTACGAAAATTCTTCTGCTAGGCACATTCTTCGAAGTTTCATCATTGATATTTTCTTTAAACATTCGGTAACCCCCTGTTTTTGTAGTCATTGCAGAATCTTTCGATTTTTTTACACGCATGAGCAGTTTATCTCGAGAATCTAGAGTTATTTAGTGTATAAATTATTAGATAGAAATATGGCCAGCGTGTCATCTCCATAAAGTGCCGTATGAATGAGACTATTTTTAGAGTTGTAATTTTGCGTTAGAAGTTCGGTAACTTATTTGAAATTTTACCACCATACTGAGATGTATTTTTACTTGATTATAGACGAAAATCAGTTAATTGTTAAAGATTTGGGTTCGTGAAAGGAATACCTTAAAATAACGATAATATTTTATTGCTTTTCAAGTTAACCAACATTTATTATAATTTGAATTAATATTTATCTTTGAAGGGTTAGCGTAATTCCCTGCGTAGTTTCTGCAGTTCTCAATATTCAAGGCAACCCAAGTGGCAATTTTCAAAAAGTTGTCCAAAAGTCGGCTAAATGGGTACCAAATGTCCGCCCGGAAGTTATCTTAAAGTTAACAACCATCCAAAAAGATTACTGCTGGACACATGCTAACTTGTAGGCAGGGGGCTGGCATCTTCCACAATTTTCGTTACGCAAAATATCCTCTGTTTGTAGTGTCCTACTCTGCCACGCGTAGCGCTAGTTGTTCTCGATCCTGACGCGAGCACAGGTGCTACGTATATATACACACACGACATATATAATTCGAAGCTTCCCATAGTTTTCGAATGCGAGGATCATCTGGTACGGTGAAAACTGCACCGTTTCAAGATTACCCAGGCACCCTAAGGTACAACCGTGCACAGCACACGGCATTAGCGCACGAGTATAAGTAATTTCGGTAATTTCATCAATTCCGCACCGCGGCATAAACTCCAAACGTTAAAATAGAGCGTGTTCGGAAATTGACTGACAGTACTGTCAGTACTAGATATCCGTTCTAAAATGTTTTTCAGCACGACTGACAGGACTGAAACGTATCACCATTTCGTTGGACATTGGTCCTAGGGAATTACTGACTTCCGGCTGTCGAGACTGCCAGCAGCGAGGTAGTGCAAGTCGTATTCAGCGTCGGGGTGCGAGCCTCGAGCCTGCGCAATAAGAATATTCTCAGTGACCTACTAGCGCCACGGGGAGAGGTAGAACTAAATAAAGCGGATAAAAAGCGTAGCATTTTTATATACGGTAAGCGATAGGAGGTGCTAGCCCCTTGCTTATAGGTAACTTCCAAGCGGACATTTGGAACCCATTTGGACAACTTCTGGACAACTATCTGGAAATTGCTACCTAGGAACGAGCGGAGTGCGGCAAAATTAAATATTTTTCTCGACCTTACTTGGATACGTTCTACTTAGGCTCTTACACTCTTTAGGCATTTTTGAGCATCGCTCATGTCGTTCGACTTGGCGCTGTGCGCGCTCACAGAAGCATTTAAGACGTCACGCGTGACGTCATTACCGCTGCCATATTGTTCTCACAAACGCTTCTCCCACAATCAGCGGGATAAAGCAGCAACAGCGTGAACGTTAAGGTAGAACTAGCGGATTGACTAGTCAACAGAACATCTGTAAATTATCAAATATGAAAAACGCACAATATAATGTATTTGGGTATAATAATAAACATGATACAGAAAATAATTATTTGAGAAGGGCATGTGATCAGTGTTTGTATTATACTTTGGTAACTGAAGTAAAATTGCAATCAGATTTAACTTAAGTCGTCGCAGGCCGCCATTTCATAATTCTGGCAATATCCGTGGCAACGCTGTATTTTCGGTGCTTTCGATACATGTAAAGCATGCGTTTGTTTACCGTATGTGTAATCGTGTGTTGACGAGTATGTGCAATGTGCATATTGTAACAAGAGAAATGGCAGACGCGGCTAATGAATGCAAAAATGAGTCGATTGAATCGATTATATCTGCTCAAAATGTCCCGTAATCTATATTTTTTATGGAACATACGTGACCGCGACAGTTTTCTCTGATCTAACCGGGTGCTATTATTATTTCATATTCAAAGTTCGATCCGCACGGATTTCCTATATGGTGCGGGTGAAATGCATTGATTTCGTGAATTAATCACTATTGTATTTAGCCGGTAAGGCCTGCAGAGTTTTCGCGGACGTCATTTTTTATGTCTCTACTACAGTATACCAAAAAATCAATTTTTTTTTAAACGAGGAGGTTCGTGCACGTACTACCTTAACATCGTCCGTATTTGCGGAACGAACGCCACGTAAGCACAAAGAATACGGTGGTTTCCCGGGTAGCAATTTCCAAATAGTTGTCCAGAAGTTTCCCGAATGGGTACCAAATGTCCGGTTGAAAGTTACCTATAAGCTATAATGTGCCCAACACGTGACAGTTATCTTTTTGGATCGTCAACTCGATCGTAACCTCCGGGCGGATATTTGGTACACTTTTAGCCGACTTTGGGACAACTTTTTGAAAATTTCTCCTTGTGTTACCAGTTCTTTGTGAGAATTGATAAAAAATGGCGGCAACAGTTTCACGCAAACCGTTTTCAGTTAATTTGGGGGACCTTGTTTCTAGCAAAATACCCTCGTCATCATAGTTCTGGATACGAGTTAGGGGATTTCTTTTAAGGTTGTTATGCGGTCTATCCGTCGGGGGTCAAGTACGAGGGATGCGCCCTATGCTTATGCATTGAGCCGATTGACTGTTACCAACTGTTAGATATCAAATAATCGTTATATTAAGCGTACCTTTTCGAACTATTTTTCTCCATCTGCTTGTAAAAGTATGCATTTTGGAACATTCGGTTATTATATTAAATGTTTTCATTGCTTTATATAAGTATTTTCTATAACTTATTTTTGCTCAATTATCGCGAGACGAATTGGCAACGTCGTAAATCGTTATAGATGACAATGCCCAGGTTAGCAGAAGCGTCGCGAAGTTAAGGCGGTCCTCTAGTTTCTCGGGTCGAAAAAATCGATTTTTTTTTTCATAAATCACATCTACAACATGTGTAGAAAATGTGTGCCAAAGGATTTTTCGATATTCGAAGTGGTTCACAAGTTACGGCCCTGAAACGGAGCAGGCATACGGAGCGCTCGCCGGGAGCGCGAACTTTCAAACGCGTTTTTCTCGAAACACCATTTTTCGAAACGGTGACCACGATACTTCAGAAACTACTGCACCGATCTTGTTCAAATTTATACAGCATCTTTAATATGTTATAAGCCAGCGATTGAACTAGGATTATCATGATTGCTTCGATCGTTTTTTTTGTACGAGCGAAACACTTAAGAAAAAATGAGTAAAAGATAGAATGTAATTTTCAAAAGTGTATAAAAAAGTCAATTTTTGAAATTTAGAATTCACTCTAGTTCAATCGCAAGTCTTAAATATGAAGATTAAAATGCCGTTTGGTATTTTTATTTCAGACAAGCAGAACAGCCGCAATCTTGGTCACCGTCAAGCACCTCTTTTACTTGATGTCTTCCTGTCGGCCACTATAACGTTTATTCTATTATATATTTTGACTTCAAAAAATTTGTAAAGCTTATTTAAATGTTAATAAAGATTATGCAAAAACAATGAGATTGATTATTTCGATGCTTTGCCCGTAAAAAATTATTGAAAAAGCCGTAAAAAAACAGCCGAGAAACTAGAGGACCGCGTTAAGGAAATACGCGCCCCATTCGTAAGCTCAATATCGGCCCAAGGAGCGGTCAACAATGAATATTAGTCAGTCCTGGATTTGCCAATAGACCGTATAAGCAGCTGCCTAGGGGTGGCAGACATTAGGGGGCGGCGGATTTTAGAGGCACCTAAAAAGACCTAGGTACATACAAGTGATTAAGATAGGAGGGGTGGCACAAAGTCAAGTGGCGTAAACTTAAGAATAGTATAAATTCGGCACTGATATCGGTGCGATTGAAAAAAAAATCGCTACAAAGAAAACCCGTGTACTAAAGCTGTCTATAATTTAGAAGGAATCGAAATTTTTCAATGATTTTCCGATTTTCTAAAGAATAATTTGATGTATGAAAAAAATACCGCTTCATTTTGTCTTTGCCTAGACATTTATAGAAAAATATAATTTCTGAACATAGTTATCAAATCAATATTATGTATTTATCATTAATTAAGAGAATGAGAACAAATAATATTCGTTGTCAATGATCCTGACCGACTAGTTTGAGATTCTCGGGCATAATTATCGAATACGGATAAGATAGGTAGCATTCGTGCTGTCTACGACGTTGCCATGATTGCACAGCCTAATATTTTGTGTGCTTGATTTTCGCACAAATTCGCTATCAAAAACATTATTAATTTTATAACGGTACCGTTATAATTTTAACCTTGATAACGTGAAAATCGTCATTTTCACGGTATCAAGGGTTAGTCCGATAGTTAGTTAAACCGTACCGATGTTTTCAACTCCGTGGTAGCATTTTCTTAGCAGATATTAATAATGTACTGAAAAATGAGCCGGAGTTTTCCATAAGTGTAATGTAATTAGTCCACAAAATACGTCGAGTTTCGGATTTTTATTCTAAAAAAACGGTACTGTCGATCGTATCCAAACGGCACAGGATGATCCGCAAAGGGGCTATTAACGCCCAGAAAAAAATCAGCTCGGTGGTAACATGTTGATCTAGCCCCATAACAAGCTTAAGGGAGATATCCAAAAATTAAGAAAAATGTTCTCCTTTCCATCTCTTTGTCACTACTATTTTCTATTAGACCGTAATCTTCATCACTATCAGTTTCATTGTTAATTATTTCAAGATAGTCCTATCGCTTCACACTAGTCACACCACCGATCATACTTGAGACTTGCACAATTTATATTTTCAACATATGCAAAAAAAATTATAATTAAATTTTCCATGTGTAAACGGCTTAATGAATGCATTTAATTAGTTGCATTTAATTAGAAAAATGAAAAAATAGTTATTCCAACTACAATTGTTAAGTATGTAAATCTGATTATTTTTAAGAATCTGACGAATTCCCACTATTATATACACTTTTGTAGCGACCGGAAATTAGGTTTTTGTATGTCATCTCGGAATTCCGTCACAAAAATACGCAATTTTAATATTTCTTTTCTCTGTAATTAGGTCGATAAACGACCCTGACATTTTACAGAGACGATTATTAATGTATTTAGTGAAGCTAAAAAAAACATTATGACAATCCTATGGATTGAAGCCTGGCGTAGGACCACCTTAATCAACTCGTTAATAATTTGAAAACCTACAAAAGCTCCTGCTGCGTCTGCCATCTTGATACTTATAATGCCAACCAGAACGATTTGAGTTCTGGCAAGCGTAAGCTCGTCGAAGCGCGGACGGTTCAACCCGAACATGCTACAGCACTGTTAAGAAGCATGACCGCTGTAAGCATGTAAGCGCCCAAGTCACCCTAACGCATACCTAGTTCCGACGTTTCGAACTGCAGCGACACAATTCCGAAAGAAAGTACATCAAAGCGATCCTTTTGCTTGCCCTCTAATCACTGTCGTTGTCTCTCGCACTCACACCTTCATACCACCACCTTAAGGCTATAATGCGCTAACAGAAGAGTGAACGAGGAAGACAGAGAATGTGCTCTACATCATCTTCAGGAAAAGTGAAAGATCTACCTCGTGACGTTAGAGTGCGAGAGAGATAGCTGAAAATTTGTTTCTCACTTTTCTCCGAGACAGCTGACATTATGCAAGAAAAAAGAAATTGATTTTGCGCTCTATTGGAAGGGGCACAAAGTGCGACAGATTCTTACCGACTGACCACCGTTTACCTCCCCTCAAGGTCATGTCGTAGCGTCTCAAGGCGAAGTAGAAGGTGTACAACGTGACACATGAGTGCGAGAGAGATAGCTCAAACTTTCGAACAGCGATTTCTCAAAAATGAATTATATCATGGACAAAAGAAAATCGTCAAGCTCTGAGTCAGGGAATTCTCCAGAGCCTGATGCTTAGTTTTTTTTTTCTTGAAATACTTAGCCATCTATGAGAAAATCGTGTTGGAAAATTTGTGAGGTTATGTTGACCTTGAATATGCCCTTAAGGAGGTTGGAGCGTTAGCCACAATCCAAGATTTAGAAAGAAAACAAATGTGCTATTGTCTAGACAATACTGAATCTTTACGAAATTTTTGAAATATGTTCTCCCCAAAACACCACAGATAAAAAATGGTTTGATGTATGTAATTTTACGTGCGGTTAGATAGACAAGCCGTTCGCGCTACGGGCGATGTAATTTTTTTTTGGCTATTTAGCACCAAGACAAACCAATTCTAACCACGAATTAACGCAAACGAAATCGGTGTGAACATTTCGAAGAAAAAAAACCGTCTCTTGCCCATCGTAAACCATATACCGGGTGTCCCGTTTTAATCTTACACCTGATTTATCTCGAAAAATACTGCTCCGGTCACGAATTGAGTATAATAAAACGTTGAGAGTTCGTAGGGGAATGGTTAAAAAAAATTGGCTTCAAAATTCAAAATGGCAACGTTAAGATGGCCGACATGTTTTAAAAAATGGTATCATGCATTTTTTCCTTCACCAAAATATTTATCAGACCAAAACTAACAAGTTTTGTAGGAAAACCTTTTGCTTAGGTTCATAATTTTTAGGTTAGAATACCATTTTTCACTATTTTAGCGCTATCCAGAATGTACCACGACGAGGTAAAGTCTTCAACATTCCTAGTGTAAGTGTAAGTTAGTGTAAGTGTAAGTTTGTGTAAGTGCGAATTTGTTTTGGTTTGTTTGGGTTTGTTCAATAACCCAAACAAATTCAAACACGGATTAGGTCTCTACGGCTCGTCACTTCCGTTATCAAACAAATCCAAGTGCAAGTGTGCGTGTGAGTTTGTTTGGCTTTGTTTGATAATGGAAGTGACGAGCCGCAGAGACCTAATCGTTGTTTGGGTGCGTTTGGGTCATCGAACAAACCCAAACAAACCCACACACACCTGCACACTTACACTAGGGATGGTGAAGATTTTACCTCCTCATGGTACATTCTGGATAGCGCTAACATAATCAAAAAATGGTAATCTAACCTAAAAATGATAACGTTATCAAAAAACGTTTCCAGCAAAAGTTGTTAGTTTAGGCCTGATAAACGTTTTGGTGAAAAAAAATCATGATTCCATTTTAAAAACACATATCAGCCATCATAGCATCGCGATTTTTAGTTTTGAACCATAAGACATTTTTTAACGTCCCCCTTTGAACCCTAAAAGTTTGATTATACTCAGAACTTCACGGGAACAGTATTTTTCGGGATAAATCAGGGGGAAGATTAAAATGGCACACCCAGTATATTCAATATTAAACCATCAAGGATGGATGGAAGGTTACGAATATTGGCAATGTCCGCGACGTTGCCGTTTTTCGGCAACCCTTAATATTAATTAATGGTCATAGTAAATAATCTTGTGACATCAATATAAATAGGCATAATTATAAATGACTCAAAACTTCATCCTGAGATGTATAAAACATGCGCTGGCACCGTTCTTCATATTCATCATCAACAATAGTATACTTCTTTAAGTTAGTAGTAACACGAAAGTTCTTCCTCTTCGGGTAATAAAAATGTATAATTTTTCCCGTGAATTCTATATTTTATGAAAAACTAGCATGAACAGAGAATAAATTTATGCCTCGTATGCTTTTTTTTTAGATTCATTGACAAAAATATGCACAAACCGTCATTTAACGCGATTGGACCGCTTCGACCTCCTCAATGTTACCATTTTTCAAATTTCAAATAAGTTGTTCCTTACAATCTGCAAATTTTCGGCCATCGACGCTTCCGTTTCACGACAATAAAAATTACGGTAAAAGATATGAATTTTTACGCAGATGGTATAGCCTGAAAAGCGCTAGGAAAAATCAGTTACACGGAAAAAATGAAACAGGGAGTAATGTAAATCCTGTCCTACAAAAATGACGAATTTTCCTGTACACACTGAGATTTTTTAGTGACACTGGCTTACTTACAGTTCGGTATTGTGAATACATCAGTATTGTGTTTTCAGTAAAAATATTCAACTGGTAAATTTACATGAGATCACTGATTTTTATACTGTACGCAAACTGCAAGGGTTACAGTGTACACTGTATTGAGTACCGAGTGATTCATTAAATTTCACAGTGTGGCACGGTAGTTTTACACTTCTTTCGACAGTTCGTGACGTTATCTGTGCACTCTGAGATTTTTACAGTTACACTGGTTTATTTGCAGTTTGATATTGTGAATACATCAGTGATTTCAGTAAAAATATTCAACTGTAAAATTTAAATGCGATCACTGATTTTTATACTGTACGCACATGAGGCACGAGGTGAGGCACGAGGTCAGGACACAAAGGATTGCCAGTTAGTAGTGCGTGGTTGATGGGACGCGGACATCTAAATTTGTACGACAGAATTCAAGAACTTATAAAGAAAGAGAGAATTTAAACAAAAAAAGATACGTTCTTGTCTAATTAGGACTTGTCTCGCGCGTGGGGTGAGGCACGTGGCCAGGACACAAAGGATTGCCAGTTAGTAGTGCGTGGTCGATAGGATGCGAACGTTGAAATTTGTGCGATATAATTCAAGAAATTGTAAAAAAGAGAGAATTATTTACAAAAAGGTACGTTCTTGTGTATGTGACTGATTTTTGAATATTTTCTACACATTTTTTTCAAACTTCTTTTATGGATAAACTTTTTTTTGTGTGTCTCATTCACTTCATTATATATATATATATATATATATATATATATATATATATATATACACAGGGTGTCCCAGAAGTAACGTACGCCCTTCTAGCATCTGGTAGGAAAAAAAATTCTGAGACGAAAAGTCCTCAGTCATTTTTCGATCAGACGCATAGATAATTAATTATGAATTAAAATAAATAGCCAATCAGGTGCGCGCTACAACGGAAAGGCAGCGTAGAGGGGAGGGGTAGGGCAATGCGTTGTAATTGCACGCGCCTGAAAATGTGTGCGAAGGGAGAATTCCGAAAGCATGTGTGCAAGTGCACACACACACACACACACACACACACACACGCACGCACGCACACACACACTTGCACACACGCACACACACGCACACATGCTTTCGGAATTTTCTCTCCGCACACATTTTCAGGCGCACACAATTACAACGCATTCCCCTATCCCTCCCCTCTACGCTGCCGTCCCGCTGTAGCGCGCACCTGATTGGCTATTTATTTAAATTCATAATTAATTATCTATGCGTCTGATCATGAATGACTGAGGACTTTTTGTCTCAGAATTTTTTTTTCCTACCGGATGCTAGAAGGGCGTACGTTACTTCTGGGACATCCTGTATATATATAAATACACATTGTAAGCAAAGGTTTCGCCGATTTTTTTTAATTTTATTTTTATAATCAAATTTACAGTGTGTCGTTGTGAACGGTATTCACTGGTTAGGACTTGTCTCGAGCGTGGCGCGACCAGGACACAAAGGACTGGCAGTTCTTTCGGCGCTTCAATTGTTCTTTCAGCGCTATCTAATGTTATTTTTACCCCTAATTTTGTATAATATACGATTTGTGGCACTATTAAATTACGGGGTTCATCAAGTTTGAATTACAGTGTTAAAACAAGAACGTTTCCCGTGTTCACACTGTGAAAAGCAACGGTTCAAAACTGAAACAATATCTGTTGCTAACCAGCTTCTAGAACAGAGGACTTTACTGTTAAAACACCTACATAAACTCTGTCGATATAACTGGCGCATTCATTGTACATAATACAGATTAACCAACTGCCAAATTACAAGTTTTGTTAAATTTATATTACAGTGTTGAACTGCAAAAATTTTCTTTTGACTGCACTGTATTTTGGCCTGTGTGTTCCAGTAAAAGATACAGTAGAGCGGTTCGAGTCCAAAGAGGACAGTATAGGAACTGTAATAATTGACTTTGAGCACACTGTATTTTGAGCACTGTGTTTCAGGTGATATCGCTGTGCAATCGCTCGAATCCAATGCGAATTGTGTAGCCCCTGTATTTTGTACTATTTCTTTTTTTCCGTGTACTGCGATCGAAATTGTTACCGCATTTATTACTCGGAATAATTATCATTCATATCGCGAAATTGCGCGCATAGTCACATAACAGAAGTCTAGTCCTATTGTGTGACTATCCGAGTGCTGAAGCAAAACGGGCGATTGAACAAAGGGAAGCAGAGAAAAAAGCGCGGACGTTGGAGGCTGCGTCTCATACGCAGACGCGTCAAAACCACGAACACGGAAAAAATAATTGCATGATTCTTGGTTACATCTATATAGGCTCACATATTACATACAACCACTACCAAGAACAAGAAGCCGATGGTCGATCGTCGTTACGATTTTTGATGATTTTCCACCCATACTTAAGGGGTTGGGCCACAGTAACGGGTGTAAAATCATGTGCGGATTTAACAATTTTTTTCTTATGAAAAAGTGATTCACTCATAAAATTAAGTACACATCTATTTAGTATGAATATCAAGCTGTTAGAATTTTTTTTCGACGTACAAAATGGCCGATTACTAATATTTTCTTTTGTTATCTTTTTTTAGGCGCTCCGCGGCGTGACATTTGGCACCCACAATTTTTTACCTAGAACAAAAAACAAAAATTCCCGTCAATCTACATCAGAATACCTAGAGAAGTACGTACGGAATTTAAAACATATTTTTTTATTCAAAAGTTGTAGGTATTTGAACTTAAGAAATGAATTTTCAGTGAAAAATTTCGTTCTAACTGCTCATAAAATGAAAAGTTTTCGATTACTCAGAAATTCCGTTCGTACTTCTCTGCGAAATGCAATTAGGAACATAACTTTTAAATTTGAAGTAAATCGAGTGAAAATTGTTGAAGTTATTTGTCATGCTAATTCGAAAAAAGCTGTTTCGAGAAGTTTCGAGCAGTCGGCCATTTTGTCCACCGAAAAAAAAAAAATTTCTAACAGCTTGATATTCATATTAAATAGATGTGTAATTAATTTTATGAGTGAATCACTTTTTCATATGAAAAAAATGTTATTATCGCACATGATTTTATACTCGTTACCGTGACCTAAGGCCTTAAACTAAAAACGGCAGTTTCGCGAGTTTTTCAAGCATCGCGGGGGACAAAACTAGGAAAAAAATGTTTAGGTTGCAAGCTTGCAATTACTGCGCAGCCGCGGAATTCAAATATGCCCAACGGTTATCGTTAGTATTTTTCAGTTCAGCGGACGCCCCAACGACGAGCGACGCGCGTTACGCACGACTGCTGAAAAGGTCGATTTGGGGTCCACCCAAATCGAAAAAATCAAGAATAACCTTCGCGTACCGACGAATAAGAAAACACAAAACGTAGTTCTTCTAGATCAAAATTTAGTGTTACGGTGACGTATGCTCATTCATGGTGATTTACGGATCTAACGACTCGAAAAAAATAACAAACAATATATAGAATTCGATCGGTCGGATCAAAAACGCATTTTCAATTCGTCCATATATGAAAATATAGTCATGTAAATTGGGCATTCTATTTTTATTTACCCTCACCAAATACGTAATGGCCGTTATTCTTTTACTGACGTCACAGACACGGACTGTACGTTGAAAACTGCCCGTCAACTTTCTTTTGGGCACAAATACGATAATTCCTCTATACCATTATACAATACATTCAATTCAATATATTCATGTTTTTAATTATTTCAATTATTTAATTGATCTTATTTCAGTTTACTTTTATTTTCAATTATTTCAATTATTCAATTATTCTCATTTCCCCATATTCTTACATTCAATTCAATTAAATATATCCTTATAATACCATTATTCGATATATTTTCTTTACGATGTATAAAAAGTGCCAGGTGTGAGTTATGACGCTTTTGTTTCAACGTGGTTACGTTCGGAGCCGCCATTGGCGAGTTACGAAACGATGATTTCTAAAGCCACTTCATTCAATAAGAACCCTCTGAATGTCCCGCGCATATTTTAACAATCCACGTACGTATTCATCTGAAGTTGCTACATTCTGTTCGCAACAGATTTCTTGGTCGAATTACCGCCAAGGGTTGGCTTTTCCTAAGCTCACTCTCCACACGCTGCTACGCCTCGACGGTCTGACGCTGTGGAGGCGCGCCTCATTAAACTCTTCCCGATCTACCCGCAAGTCGATATCGCGCGTCGTGGATCTTATTTCCGAGATTCTCGCGAGCGCGCCTCACCGAACGCTTCCCGCTCTACGCACCGTCAGTCTCGCGCGATCCGTCGTCGGTGCTTGTTGTACGGCTTTGGCAAATCGCTCGAGCGCGCACCACTGCACACTTCTAGTTGCCTTCCGTATCCGTGGGGTGCGACTTTGGTGTTTTCGGCTTCACTGTTACCCCGGACATTCGTTCGCGTTTTTCTTACATCTCGTTTTCACGCGCCATAACACGGTGTACTTCCGATCGTTGATAACATTTTTTTTAACTCGACAGAAAACATTTGCGTGCATAATTTTTTCGTTCGCAGATAAAAGTACGGACAAATAGCAATGTTCGAGTTTCAAGTGGTTTCAGCTGAAGAAAAAAACAGAAACTACTGATCGATTGCTTTTGTGATGTGTTTTTTGATGTATCTACTGCAGGAATGGTTATAAACGTAGTACACGTATACCGTGCAATTTGCGTGAAAAGCTTTTAGCCGGTTCTCGTGCGCGCGGGGTTCTTCGTCGATCAACAAGTAGTTCGCGTCGGGCGCGCTGTATACATGCTGCCGCCTACGTCGCTCGGTCGTTCGTATGCAAAAGAGAGGGCGAGACAAATTACATTACGGGCGAATCGTTCGTTTCGACAACGTTTTGAAACTACGTTTTATCGCGCAGTATTACGTGTGCAGTGTTCAACAGCAGTGGCTCTTGTTCGTCTGGAATAAGTCAGTTTTCTTTTTATTCCCGCGTTGTACTTATTTACAACTTCTAACTGTCGTTGGGAAATAAATTGGCCGTAGGTCCGATAAAGCGTTCATCTTGGATTAGAGTGAATTTGTCCGAAAAGCTTTTTCGGGCGTTACGGCATTTTATGGTAATAACATTTTTCACGGAAATCAATGTTGTTGAATTTATGACGGAAACATAATTTGAATTTCGTTGGGGGGGGGGGGGGGGTGCGAAAAATCAGTTTGCATTTTTAAGAAAAACGAAGTTCTGTAGCCGAATTCAGCGGGACGCGAGGTCTAGGCCTTGGAAGTTTACTCGAAAGTTTTTCTCGCGATCCTAGTGAGATCTTAAGGGGGGAGATACCTTTAGGCGAGGGAAAATGGCTGATTTTCATGATTTTTTTTTAAAGGAAAGATTTTTCACCTTATTTGAGACTAAGGGTATGTTTTATTACTACTTTTGGCTGTTATATGGTATTTTTCAAATTATTAATCTTTAAAAATGGCGGAGGTATGGCACGGTCTTCTCAACGGGTTGCGGCGGATGTTGTCAGACGGCGTGTCACGTAGAGTCGGCGGGATTAATCTGAAACAAAAAAAAACCAACAAAAGACTCATACGCAGAATATGAATCAAGAAAAAGTGAGAAATGTTCAAAATCCAAGAAATGGTACGCTTTGAAACAAAAAGATTGAACTTTCCGAAAAAAAATGGCCACATTTTGCAATAAAACAATACTTTTTTATTTTAATTTTCAATAAAAATTGGGTCATGTTTTAGGCATAACGGTTTAAAAGATTTATATAAAATTCCATCAGAATCGGTCAATTAGTTTTTTAGCTGTGCGTCATGCCAGTTTCGAAAATGCAGTTTAGAAGATCGTACGACACCCCCGCCATTCTTATGATTAATAATTTTCAAATACCATGTAACATCCAAAAGTAGTATTAAAACATACCGTAAGTCTAAAAAATTGTGAAGACATTTTTCCTTAAAAAAAATCATCAAAATCGGCAAATTTTTCCTCGCCCAAAGGTATCTCTTAAGGTATTCCTTCCACGAATACGAATACTTAACATTGAAGTAATTTTCGACTATAATCAAGTGAAAATACATCCTGGTACACTGGTAAAATTTCAAACCAAGTTACCGAACTTTCAACGAAAAATTACGACTTTAAAAATCCTCTCATTTATACGGTGCTTTATGGAGATGACACGCTGGCCGCATTCGTATCTAATAATGTGTTAAGGGGTAAGGCCACAGTAGAATTTTCAAAAAATCGATCTTTTTTCTTCGCTAAAACGGTGCTTTTTCATCATAAGAATACGTTACTATGCGATTTATAGCAAGAAATTTTATTTTCACCGACTTTGAGCGTATAACGTAAGCCGACCTCTGGCACGGCCATAGAGTACCTGAAACTTTGAACGCCTTTTTTTCTCGAAACAGCTTTTTTCCAATTGGCATGAAAAATAACTTCAACAATTTTCACTCGATTTACTTCAAATTTAAAATTTATGTTCCTAATTGTATTTCGCAGAGAAGTACGTACGGAATTTCTGATTAATCGAAAACTTTTCATTTTATGAGCAGTTTTATACGAAATATTTCACTGAAAATTCATTCAAATACCTACAACTCAATTATAATACTTACAACTTTTGAATAAAACAATTTTTTTTTAATTCCGTACATACTTATCTAGGTATTCTAATGTAGATTGACGAGAATTTTTGTTTTTTGTTCTACGTAAAAAATTGTGGATGCCAAATGTCACGCCGCGGAGCGCTTAAAAAAAAGATAACAGAAGAAAATATTAATAGTCGGCCATTTTGTACAACGAAAAAAAAACTCTAACAGCTTGATATTCATACTAAATAGATGTCTAATTAATTTTATGAGTGAATCACTTTTTCATAATAAAAAAATTGTCAAATTCGCACATGATTTTATACCCGTTACTGTGGCCTAACCCCTTAAGAGATCATCACAGTGTATCGGGTCGAAAAATAGCTGATTTTCGCGATTTTTTTAACAAAAAATAACGCGAACGCGAACAAAAAATAAACGTTTAAACGTTTATTTTTATTTTTTTAAACTTTTTTCTTAACAGTTGAACATGTCTTCGATAAAAGGAGTCCTCACGGTGTACACGGTTGTGGCCGTAAATATGATCTGAAACTAAATTTGTAAAATATTATTAATCAGTATGAAAGCCGCTAACTTGCTATCGAGTTTCTTAAAAATTTGACAAATCGATGGCGGTTTAAAAAAAGTATCGAATTTAGCCTATTTTTTTGTTAAAAAAAATATGAACATTACAAAAAAAGCTTCCATAGCAAGATAAAGAATGACGTGAAGAATGTTGTGTCAAAATTTGAGACAGATAGCTTAAAAACTCTTCCTTTGAGAGTGTACACCGTTTTGAAAAACGGAGCGACTCCCCGTCCGGTTATCGGACGCATAAGCGTATGTTATTCGTCCGGATAGCGGCTACTCGGTATTGAGTAATGAATATATAATTTTTCAACGTTGAACTTCGAAAAGTTGCCGATATTAGAAATAATGTGGATTTTTTTCGAATTGGTGTTAGGAATTATTTTCGGCAATTGAAAAGAGTACAGCGAGGAAATTCGTCGCGGGATAGCCTGGAGATAATTCAATATTTTTTACTTTTATATCACTTTTGAGATTAATTACGAATTGAAAAAAAGGAGAAACGATATTGTTAAACGTTCTCAATGTTTCTGTTGGAGCATTAAGGACTTTTTTAAGGACAATTGCGTTACAAATAAAAGTGAAATTAATTCAACAGAGCTTTTTAAATAAAAGTACACGGTTGCAAATGGAAAACAAGTACGCAGATTGATTTTTTTAATACAGAGAAGCTAGCGAGAATTTTCGTCCTTAGCCGCTCAATTATCTTTAAAGGGGTTATGCTACTGGGAAGACCGGAAAATTAGGGTCATTAAAAAAAAAAAATTTGAAGGAATAAGTAAGATTATTGGGAAAACGTTTAGACATTTATTTGTATGTGCATTAACAAAGTTGCCTACCAAATTTCATAAAATCTATTAATAATTAACGAAGTTATAAATAATCTCGCGAAGGACCTTTGTACGTGAAGGGCTTAGCGGTGTACTTGATTTTGGCCACCCGGTTGATGTGAAACAAAAAAAATCAGGTTTTTTCCTTCAAGTATTGATAGATTATTTTTTGTCTTAAAGTATTGATAAATACTTTTCGTTTTTTACTTTTTTGTTCTTAAAGTATTTATAGATAAATAGATAATATTGGCTGAGATTTTATCGATTTTTTTTATTATCGCGTAGTATTCATACAAAAAATTCAATAGTTGTTTGTTTTTTTTTAGGAAAAATGTCATCGTTATTGTTAGTAACTAGTGAGAAATAATTTCAAGAAGAAAAACGTAGCTCAAGACTAAACTACTATTACACTGAATAAGTGTACCAAGTTTCAAGTTAATTCGTTCATTCGATGTCGAGAAATCGTGTACACCGTTTTGAGCAAAATAGTTTTGAGAAAAACGTGATTGAAGCTTTACTAGCAGTTCTATCGTTGTAATAACAATTTTACCTTCAATCTGCGATTCTTGCATCATATGTTGAACCGTCCTCTTTAATTTGCGTTGCCTGAAGATGCAAACGAGTGTTCGTCATTTTCACAGTAGCCTGACCCTTTAATCCTCCCTCATGCCGTAAACGTTTTTGCGGCACCCCAAAGGTCCAAATCTGAATCATTTATGTCCGTCGCAATTTCAAGACAGTTCGTTATAAATAAAGGTTCTGAAAAAAATCATGATCTAAGTATTTTCTACCCTCCTATTAATCAATTATTGTGCAATTCTCGCGTCAATAAAATAGGCGGAGAGAAGAAAACGTTCGTGCATCAAAATCGTAAGAGAAGGTATACTTGGCGTTTATTTTGATGGTATTAAAGTTTGCATCGATGAAATGCAACGAAAATATTTTTTTCTCATTTTCCCGTATTTTTTTATGACAAATTTAAGCTACGTAATTCACTGAAACATTTTGGAGGATCCTTATTCAAAATTCATAACGTAAAAGCTGCAAAGAATAATTCTAGATGATAATAAAAATAAAGAAACGAAAGAGTCAAGAAGAATTTTTATCGCACACCAATGATGCAAACTTCAAGATCATCTATTTTTTTCTCGTATATCTCGCAGGGGAGAGTGAGGGTCGCGAAATTGCAAACAAAAACATGTCTTTTTGAAAATAGCGTTTTAAAATAATGATCATTTGGAAAAATCAATTCAGTCGAATTTTAGGATTGGACGTTTGACACAGAACGTCCTATACGCATAGTTGTGACAGGTATTGAGCAAGTAGTTATGAAGCTGAACCGATCGGTAATCCGATTAATGTCATTGACAAATGATTTACTCGGCACCATCGCTGCGTGTGCTAACCAGATATTATTCTAATAGAGAACAAAGTCAAAGCAGTTAACAAAATAAGCAGTTAGGCAAAAAAAATTACAGATGTGTAGTCATCTTTTAAAAAATAGCTGATTGTTACGGGCTTCGTACCTTTATTTATCAAAAAAGGACAAGTGGATGCATAAGTAATAAATGCACGGCAATCCTGAGAAAACAATTGGAAAACTTATAAAATCTAAAAAAAAATCAAGCATCCAAGGTACAAACTAAACGAAAATGTGCGTACTTATTTCTTTCCTAGCTTTTTCCCAAATCTAGTTTCGATGTATCCGAACGTTCGAAATATCGAGCATTTAAGGGGTTCAGCTACTGTGACGACCTGAAAATCAGGGTTATTTGAAAAAATGAATTCTGAAGGCATAAGTAAGATGATTGAAAAATAGTTTGCGCATTTACTTGTATGTACATCAACAAAGTTTTGTAGCAAAGTTCAATAAAAATATGAATAATCCCAGAAGTTATAAACAATCTCGTGAAGGACCTTTGAACGTGAGGGGCTCAACGGTGTACTTGATAATGGCCATCCGGTTGATCTGAAACAAAGAAACGCGTTTTTTTCTTTTCTTAAAATAGATAATATTGGTTAGGACAGTACCGAGCTTTTTTTGTTATCGTGTTTCAATTATTGAAAAAAATGTTTGAATTTTGTTTTTTTTTCGAGAAAAAATGATATTGTTAATAACGAATAAAAAAAATGTTAAGAAGAAAAACGTCGGTCAACAATAAACTAGTATTATACTAAGGGCCAACTATTATAAGGGCCTTCCTTATGCCCCCACAAAATACGGTCCTCCTCGAAAGGAATGCCTTAAGGGATCTTCTCACTTTAGACGCTAAAAAAGGCTATTTTCATGAATTTTTTTGATAGGTTTTTTTGAATTTTTTTTTAATTTCATGAATTTTTTTGATAGGTTTTTTTGATACATAAGGGAAGTTAGCATGTCAACTGTTAGCATCTCACAAATAAACTCCATACGAAGTGGCATCCCGTATAGTTCTACAGTTCTTGATAAATTTTACTAATAGTTCTGTCGATTTTACTACCGAAAGCGCATTTTGAAAAAATGAGATGCTAACTTCGCAAAATGAATCATAGCAACTTATCGAATTTCGCAAATTTGACCATGCCAGAGTTGAAATTAAGAGAGTTTTTACATCCTAAACCTATTCTGTAAATAGTTCTATCGGTTGAATCTAATTCGAATGGTTAGCAATGGGTATAACGAAAATATTCGTAGATGAGTGAGATACTGTAACATTACTCCGAGTTCTGGGTTGTACGAAGTTTTCAAATTTTCTTTCAAAGATTTTTTTTTTTCAAAGATTTCAGAAAGATATTAGAGATATTGATATAAAAGTTGTTACATCTAATAAATACACTTTCGAAGGACATTTAAAAAGAGGGTTTCAATGTATTTATGTAACCCAAACAAACTTTAAACGCGTCTTGCTTGAAACAACGTTATTCGACGGCTTGTTGATAAAATCTTCGAAACTACTGAACCGATCCTTATGAAATTTTAACCACATATTCTTTACAAGTATAGGTATAGCGCATATCAAGGATTTTTTTACATTTTCATATTTACGCTTGTAAATGTTGATATTTACGCTTTACCAAAAACGGTGAAAAAACGCGTTTTTGTTTTGTTTTTTTTTCGAAAAATGTCCACCATTTTGTTATTCTTGCATATATAAAAAATCGTATGATAATCGCTATACCCTCTAACATACTGAATATAAAACCGTTTGATTTTTTTGTTTTGGATGATCCATCTCCAAGATTTCATCAACATGGCAGACCTACAATTTTTTAGGACATTTTTAACTACGATTTTTGTATATAAATAGTGACTTAAATAAATAGAATTAAAAAAAATGTATTTCGAAAGAGTATATATTAAGTGTAACAACTTTTATACCAATATTCATAATATAAACCTATCAAAAAGATTCATAAAAATAGCCTTTTTTAGCGTCTAAAGTGAGAAGGCCGCTTAAAGTTTTACCAGCAGTTCTACCGTTGTACTCACAAGTTTACCTTCAATCTGCAGTTCCCGCACCATATGTTAGGCCTTCCTCTTCAATTTGAGTTGCCTCAAGCGTCGAACAAGAGATCGGCATTTTCACAGTAGCCCAACCCCTTCACTTTTCAGGAAAACCGTTGAAAAGTATAATTAACAGTTTTTTTTCGGTAAAACAGATTCCTCCGTAAAGAGATAAAAATCGGTTCGAAAACTCTCGATCTCCCTGAACAGTTAATTTTGATGATCATAGGAAATAAAAATATAAAACATTTCTTGCCCATCGCTCATCATGTGATGAAAAAATTGTGCGTGGCTCGCGTTTTATTTATTCCATTCGCGCGAATGTTTTCGAGTGCAGAAACGTCCGTCGAGTGCTTATACGTTGGTTGGTCGTTCGGCAGAAATTAAAGCTCCAAGCAAAAGCGGCTGAGAGAAGCTTGCGGTCGTTTTCCCAATTATTTGTGAATGTGCGGCGTGGCCGAAAAAATTTAGACACTGTGCAAAAAGTCAGACTTGAGAATAAATGATCACACGCAAGGATTCACAAGTGCGGTGTTAATCGATAAACGCTTCCGAACATACATGCTCATGCATACGTAAAGCCGTGGTGGTGTGACGTCAATGCACATTTGCGCTCGGATTTTCACGTGGGCATGGGATTTCATCGTCGGTAGTGCAGCATATCCGATGCAACACGTGAGTATTGTATACGTATATGTATATGGGGTCTTTGACGTAAAATGGATAATTTTAAATATGTGTTGAATTGGTTTCAATTCATTTGAATTTCCATTTCTATAAAAACGATTCAATAATTCGTCAATAATTTCGGAGTATACAGTAATTTTTTTTGTTGAATGTAAATTCACTGAATTGATCAAATTTGAAAGTAAGGGAAGGCAGAGGAACTAACAATGCACAAGGGCTGTATTGTGTGAAATGTCTAATTCTGAAATTGCAACCAATTATCGTTGTATCAGTTTTTACAACGATGATGCAATAATTTGTTGGTCATTCGGAGATAAATGAAATATACGTTTTCCATCCAATCAAAATTCACAGGGTTTTTTCATTTTCATTAAGTTAGGGAAGTCTGAAAAAAATACGCAATGTATATGGGGCGTTCAGTGTGAAATTCTGAAATTTTTCAATGATCGTTTTTTTAATTTATAGAAGAATGAATCAATATTTTGTTTATAATTTGGCGACATATGAGTTATTCGTTTTTGAAAAATAAGATTACAATTGATAAGAGTGAAACATACTGTATTTAAAAAAATGAATAACCCCTAAGGCGTATTCTGTGACGGAAGCATAATTGTGAATTCACTTTCATCATTTTTCGAACAATCATTGTTTCTATCGCTAAAACAGATAATCAATAATTCATCGATAATTCCCCGTGATACGAACTGTTGGCTTTTCATTAAAACAGTATTCATTGAATTTATTCATTTACAAAAGTAAGGACGGAAGAATGTATGATGCATACGGGACGTTTGTTATCTTAATTTCCGTCTTTGAAACACGGAGTTAACAATTTAACAATAATTCCGAATAAAACAAACATCTCTTGTATGGAATTAAAATTTCCTTTTATTTCGTATCAATTGATTCGAATGAGGAGTGTCTAAAAAATTGATATTTACTGGTCTCGAGACGCGCTTTCTTTCGATATGCTGGTGCATGGTGTCACGAAAAAATCAAAGGAAGAGGGTTTTTTTTTCATTCGCGCAAAAACTGATATGCAGCCATGTAGGTTGTGTGTGTCCATATAAATGAAATACAAATCTAAATATCTCGGATCACTACCAAATATTTGGTAGTGATCCAAAATATTCAGATTTGTATAATCGATACTGACCTCGATTGACCTTGAACGACTTTGACCCCCCAATGTTTTTTTAAGCGACTTGAGGTGCTCCACAAGATGGTTGAAAAAACTATGTATCATTCCATTTAAAAAAGTGGAGGTGACCTTCACTGTGTGCGTCAGCGGCTCCGACGAAGTAAAGAAAATTGGTCGCATTTGATGGCCCCCTTCACACCGTACAACTTTTGTCTGGAACATTTTTTTGTGACGTCGATAATTACCGAGTTATTTCGGGTGGCAGAAATAAGAGGGACAGCCTGTATATAACGAAAATTCTTTTTTATACTTTTATTTTCTCATTTTCGTTTTCTCCAAAATATTTGCTCTGTAGATTTAGGTTACCAATCTCTAAAGAAGCGATTTCAAAAAGCGTTGAAGAATTTTCGTAGCTCACATCAGCCAAAAAAACTTTGAGTAATTGAGGTAGTTCTGTAGTTTTGGTCATATCTTAGAAATTGGCTGACATCTAAGTATGGTGTAGATATGACCTTCATGGACTGATGCCCAAAAATTCAATTCGATGTATCGTTTGGTTCATGAGATATTTGCAACCGCCCCATCTGTATCGGAATGGCAACGGTGTACGCTGCAGCCAGCTGATCGGCGCGTGGTCTGGGAACTCGAAGCGTGTTTTTTTCCCCGAGTTCTAGTAATTCGGAGACGGATGTGAAATAAATTTATTCTGCAAACAACTTCAATTTGTTCAATTTATGCATGTATTTGTCTTTGTTACAGCGGATACAATTTAAACTGTCGGCAAGATGTTGTAAATCCACGATCCGACGTTCTTCGACAGCGAATTTTTGTTGCTGATCGTTGCGGTTATGGTTATTCTCATCGCGTTTAGCCGCATTTGCTTTTCACATGGCTGCCATAGCTTTCAGTCTTTCAGCAAGCGCCTTTTTTCTTGTAAACTTTGCTTTGTATCGCATTTGGGTTGGCATTATTACGCTTTTTTTATTTATACAAAATATTTCGCGAAAGACGGATCGTAGTAAGCTCAGCGCTATGACTGCAGAAAAATCGCGCTGTTGCCACGATTACAGCGCCGCTCTCTATACGAGTATGAGACCTATCTATGCATGAGATACGAATGTGTGGGACATATAGAGGGTACAAGCTTTGTCAAAAATGTACACCCAACAGCATCGTATAGGCATTGGATGCTACTATACGCTTCGACTGAAACTTTTGGCCCATACGTGTACCTACAAAACTACATTAAAACGCAATAACTTCGATTTTTTTTCGTTTTGCCGTTCTTTTTAAAATACTTAAGCTACGCACATTACTGAAACATTTTTGAGGATACTTATTAAGAATCTATCATCAAAGCCTACAAAATAGGATTTTAAAGGATAATCAAAATTAAGAAATCAAGAAAATCAAGAAGAATTTTCGTTGCATGCCAATGTTGTAAACTTTAACACCATACTTCAATCTCATAATATTTTTATTTATTCTTATTTATTGAGGTCTCAATTAATTCCTGAAATCCAACAAATCAAATGGGAAGGGTTATACGTAAAAACTCCGCAAGGGTTCACTTGCGGAGTTTTTACGTATAACCCTTCCCAATTGAACTTCTTTCCAATCACGTCCCACTCGCATCTTGCTAATCTAACCTAACTTTCGTTGCGTCCACAGCCGTCTTAAGAGGTAAGGCCACTGTAGCGGGGTAAAAAATAAGTATATTTTGGGAATTTTTTTTGCGGGACAATAGAATCATTCAAAGTTTTGAAAAAGGTCCTTTATTGTACGTATCATAAGCTGTATAAAGTATTTTTTCCAAAGTAATATAAAACAAAACGGCGGCTGAACGTATTTCAAAAATCGAATATTTTCCGGGAATATTTTTCACGCACCCATCCGAGGTGCCCCGCGCCCACCCCAGTGTTCTACGTAACCCACGATTCCACGCACCCATCCGAGGTGCCCGCCGCCCACCCCAGTGTTCTACGAACCCCACAATTCCACGCACCCATCTGAGGTGCGTGGAATATTTTTTTTTCTTAATAAAATGCCCTTCCCCCATCATAAAAAACATATTTTCATACTGCAGAATAGCCCCGAACACATGAAAAAAAATTGGAACCGATTAGGGCTGGAGCCCCGCTTGTAAATATTTACCCTTTTTTCGTAGGCGCGCGGCCGGACCAACGGCACCTGCAATTTTTAATTTACAGTGAATGAATTTTTGTTTTCGATTATACATGTGAATAGCTACAAAAGTACGTAGGATTTTTATGATACACCGATTTTTGCAAAAACAGCGCGTTTTTTAAATAGAAGTTCAAAATTCTCAAAAAAACATCGTCCGAAAATTGTTTATAAAAAAAAACTATGTAATATATGGAGAAAATTCTACGTACTTCTATGCAGAATGTAATTGTGAGTTAGAATTTCAAGTCAATCGGTCAAGATTTGTTCGAGTTATGAGTCCGGCTGACTTGAAAAATGTAGTTTCAAGAAAAACGCGTTTAAAGTTTTCGGTACGGATTGCATCGGACTGAGAGAGGCTGCGCCAAAATTCAAAATAAAAGTATTTAGATATTTTTCCTACTTTAATCCTTTGAGTATGTCATTTTTAGGATATTAAGGCATCTTTTAAGAAAAAAAATCGATTTTTTTAATTTTCTACAGTGGCCTTACCCCTTAAGTTACACACGCACGCACGCATGTACACACACATATGTGTGTGTGTATATATATATATATATATATATATATATGTGTGTGTGTGTGTGTGTGTGTGTGTGTGTGTGTGTGTGTGTGTGCGTGCGTGCGTGCGTGCGTGCGTGCGTGCGTGCGTGCGTGCGTGTGTGTGTGTGTGTGTGCGTGCGTGCGTGCGTGTGTGTGTGTGTGTGTGTGTGTGTGTGTGTGTGTGTGTAGAAGTCGATGACGATGTTCAGATAACAGAGTTGAGACCGGACGCTTAAAGAAGAGACACGGAACTCCTTGTAAAACTGTACCTTTGGCGCATTAAAGCATTCATTCAAAATAGGTGTGACTTTTATAATTTCTCTCATTCGTACTCAGGAACCGATTCCTACATTTGAGGGCTCAGCCGGGATTAAGACCAAAGAATGAAGAAAAAAAAACGAACGAATGAAATACGAATAAAGCAAAAAGTTGCTGAAAGAATAAAAGTCGAAAAAAGAAACCGTGAGCCGACCACTATTACGCGGCACGTCTCGCGTAAAAGTTGAGAAAAGTTAGTCGCGCGTACAAAGGGAAAAATTGCAAAAGTCGTCGTGACAGTAACCGGTAACGTTGTGCATGCGTCGATTGAGCTCACAAACCAACGTTTGCACAAAATATACGTGTTTTGTGAAGTTGTAAAAAAGAGTCATACAGGCGCAAAATAAACTGAGAAGCGGACGGACAGGACATGTGTTGAATACGTCGACAGTCGTGCATAAAAGACGGATCTTATACGATTTATAAGTTGAATGAATCATAGACAGTGCAAAAACACGGACAGATGATTAGGACACCTAAGTCAAATAAAGGCGGGAGGGAAGAAGAAAAAGGCGCGAACGACGACGGGGCAGTCATATGGGTACCAAAAAGCATGTGAGTGTCGTCGTGTCAGATGGTGATTTGATCGGGTTCAGAAGAACCACCGAGACGACGAACGACATAGGACAGGGAAACACCAAAGATCAAGGTGAGACAACTGGCGTTCAGCTACGGGCGTCGTCAATACCAATCGAGAATATGAAAGTCAAGCAGTTGCGAGAAGAGCTGGCCAAGCTGAATTTACTGACGTTGGGAAAGAAACAGGCGCTGTTGGCACGTTTGCAAGGAGCAAGGGAGCATGATGGAAAAGACAGTGAAAACGAAACATCGGAAGAAGAGACAGAAGACGACGATGATGAAGAAGGCGAAAAAATGCTGAACAAGAAGAGACGATTCCCGTCGGTAGAAGACCCATACAACAAGTTGATCGTCGAAATCGAGAGCAGGCGGACGTCAATGTGCCAAGAGTACCAATGGTGCCGGTAGCAAACACATTCACAATTAAAGATGTAGAGGGGAGTATTCCATTTTTACAGGCGATGATAAAATGCCCATAAGGAAATGGATCGCCGAGTTCGAAGATACGAGTGCATTGTTGCGATGGAACGAGTTGCAGATGGTCATCTACGCTAAAAAAATGCTCCGAGGTTCGGCCAAAGAGTTCGTAGGGCTCGAACGAGGCCTTATAACCTGGAAAAAGCTCAAACGCCGTTTTATGCGGGAATTTGAGGTCGAAATTAACAGCGCAACAATTCACACGCAGCTCCATAAACGAAAAAAACAACCGAATGAGAGTCCGCGTCAATATATGTGTGCGATGCAAATTATTGCGAACCAGGGTTACGTGGAAGACGACGCGCTCATCCAATATATTATTGACGGAGTTGAAGACGAGGAATCGAACGAGTTAAAGGAACGATTCGAACTTTTCGATCGAATGCGTGAAAAATCTGGACGTAAAAAACAAGCGACTAAAGAAGAAAGGAAAACGAAGGCAAATGGAGATACAAAAGATGACAAACCGTGGACGAAGAAAAAAAGACACTGTTTCGGGTGTGGATCAAAGGACCATGAAGTCAACGAATGTCCACACAAGGGCAAATGTCCAAAGTGCTTCAAATGTGATCAATTTGGTCATATTGCAACCACATGTGAAGTACCTGCAAAATCGAAAAAACGTGACGAATCTGTCTATTGTGTCAGCACGTTGGGAGAGGAAATTATGGTTCGATTTAACGAAACTTACATTCCTGCGCTCCTGGATACTGGTATTTTAACACGGTGTTGCGCAACGATGAATTTCGTAAAGGTAGCGATACCCCTCCGAAACCGACCGAACGGGTATTCAAAGGGTTTGGGAACGCACGAACCAAAGCCATAGGAGTTTTCGACGCCGAAATGATGATTGGCAGAGACATCTATCAGAACGAAGTTTACGTAGTACCAGGTGGACTGATGGATTCGAAGACGCTGCTCGGAAAAAATATTCAAAGGCAGATAGCTATCAATATTAATGGAGGACAAATCATGATACGGGAAATATTGGGCAAAAACGATAATTCAGGCTTGGAACCAACAGATAAAAAGGAAGCAGGAGAAGCAGACAGTGAGAAATCCGTAAGAGATGAATTTTCGCGGATAAATTACATAGGACAAGACGAAATCGATGTGCGAGGACAATATCAAGAACGAATACAGAAGCTGGTTGCCACTCACAAGCCAAAGAAAGAGGTTCAGACCAATGTCGAAACAAAAATAGTGCTGAGAGACGATGAGTTGGTCTGTGCAAAGCCACGTAGGTTGTCTGTGAAGAAAAAGGACATCCTAGAGCAGCAAATCGATGAATGGTTAAGAGATGCAATTGAACGACGTGGCCACTGTCCGTACTCAAGTGCCGTGGTTATGATGCCAAAAAAGATGGATCTTATAGGGTCTGCGTGGACTACCGCGAATTATATAAAAAGATTATACGGGATCAATTCCCTATGCCGTTGATCGACGATCGTATTGACGATTTGGCGTTAGGTCGAGTTTTCTCGGTGTTGGACCTCAGACACGGCTATTTCCATGTCCCAGTGGCAAAGGAGAGTCAGACGTACACGGCATTTGTGACCCAGAATGGGCAATATGAGTTTCTGAAGATGCCGTTCGGTCTGACTAATAGTCCGACTAACTTTCTCAGATTTGAGTAGCCGGGGAGTTGTCTTTACCTACATAGACGATTTGATCGTCCCAGGGAAGAACGAAGATGGAGCCTTCGATAACCTTCATGAAACGATGACGGTCGCAGCTGAAAAAGGTTTATCGATAAATTGGAAAAAGTGCAGGTTCCTGGAAAAACGGGTGGAATTTCTCGGACATGTGATTGAAGGCGGCTACGTCAGTCCATCGAACAAAAAAATTTGCGCAGTACAAGATTATCCAAAACCGAAATGTCGGGGGGACATCCAGAGCTTCCTCGGGATTACAGGGTACTTTCGAAAGTTTCTTGAGAAAGAGAAGTATGGAGACTACCTCGTTAAAAACGGACTTCTAATGGAGAGAGTAGGCAATAAAAAACGTCGTGGTATTAAAAACCAGTATGCACATGGATATAATACGCAAAACTCACGAGAATGGTCACTTCGGAGGAAAAAAGATTATCTAAAGCTTGAAAGACGAATTTTATGTTCCGAAATTGAAAGAAAACTCGAGAAAGTTCTGACCTGTTGTGTACCATGTATTCTCGCAGAAAAAAAGAAGGGCAAAAAAGAGGGTCATTACAGCCAATCCTAAAAGGAGATACCCCATTATCAACGTATCATATTGATCATTTGGGCCCGATGACAGCGACGTCGAAACTATATAAACATCTCTTCCTTGTGGGTGACGGCTTTCTAAAGTTCACGTGGTTCTATAAAAAAAAACGACCAATGCACAAAAAGTTATTGCGAGACTGAAAACGCAACAAGCGGTCTTTGGAAATCCACAACGAATTATCAGCGACCGAGGTGCGGCGTTCACTTCAACGGATTTCAATGAATATTGCATATCGGAGAACATTGAACACATCTCAATTACCGCCGGTGTACCCCGCGGCAACGGACGGGTTGAGAGAATCAATCGGATTATCATACCGATACTCACTAAACTGGATTTAGAAAATCCAGGCAGATGGTATCGTTACGTAGAGCAGGTTCAAGGTTGCTTAAATAGTACTCATCAACGGAGAATTGGAATGACACCCTTTGAACTACTATTTGAGGTAAAGATGCGGCGACGAGAGGACCCACGAGTTTTGTCAATCATCGAAGCCGAAACAATAGAACTAATAAAAAAAGACCGTGACGATTTGCGAAGCTTGGCCAAGACGAATTTGTATAAAATCCAAGAAGAAAATCGTTGATCGCACAATCGTACCTGCGAGGGTGAGCCGAATTACAAAAAAGGTGACTTGGTAGCCATAGAGCGAACTCAGTTCGGGCCAGGGTTGAGAATAAAGAAGAAGTATCTGGGACCATACAAGATTTCACAAATTAATGGCCAAAATCGATACGAAGTTATTCGCGTTGGAAAAAGAGAAGGCCCGAAAATTATGACTACAGCAGCTGATTACATGAAATCATTTCGATATGACTCTTCAGAGGCCGAAGAGTAGCAGGAATGGCCGAATGTAGGAGTCGATCACGATGTTCAGATATCTCATACGACGACGGAAAATATAACAAAAGCATACGTTACGAGGGAGACGCGGAAAGATAACAGAGTTGAGACCGGACGCTTTCAGCAGAGACATGGAAGTTATTGTAAAACCGTACCTTAGGCCCATTAAAGCATTTATTCAAAATACGTGTGACTTCGAATTTCTCTCATTCGTACATCAGGAACCGATTCCTTCATATATATATATATATTAGAGTGGCCGTTATTTTGGCTTCGGTAAAAAAATTTTAACGTCTAGCAAAAAAACTAATCAAGATATGAAAAAAAAAATCTGTGTAAAATTTGGACGCCCCGGGATAAGGAGAACACTTGCCACCGAGCAATTTAAATTTCAAAAATACATGCATTTTTTTAAAGGCCGCACTGAAATATTTATTAGTCTCATAATATTGATTTAAAAATCTGGAATTGGGTACATTGATTATACATATTAAGAGTTACAAAATATATTATTCACTGATTTTTTTCCATCAATCACGTACCGCAAATTCGTACCTTTACATGAAATATTCCATAAGTAATAGCAGTTCATCTATGAAATGATTAAAGTAGAGTACATTTGTTTACGTTCGGATTTTTTTTTGATATTCGGCGACAACTCGAAGAACAAATTGTTTTTAATCTTCATCATAAGTCAATCGATTATTATAATCGGTGATAAGTTTGATACCTCGCTCCGCTATATCATTACAGACTCTTATGTTTTTTATCAATTGCGCGCCCATTTGATAACTCTCGTTCGAGTCCAAACAGATACATCGGTGTCGAGAAAAGTACAATCAATTTTCAAATCGTTCGAAAAACGCCATAGATTCGACACTAATAAAGAAATCAATGTCTTTATCGAGCAGAAAAGTAAAATCTGACTGGAAAACCTGACACCCTTTGGAAAGGCATCGTAGAATCGAAATAAATTTGCAGAAACGTAAAGATTTCACGTGTTATCCTCTTTTTCTATGTCCAACAATGGCAAACCAACTCGGTCGGTAATGCTCGGGAGGTAAAAATGAGCGGACGAAGCGCCACGACCAAATTTCGAACTATTTGTCTGCACTATATTTTGTATTATCGCCACTACAGTTGGAAAATCTTCTCGCAGGCTCAAGAAAAAAAATATCATTTTGAAGCATTCAATACACGATTATTATATTTCTATTTGCATAAAAAATCCGCTCCGATAATTAATTCACTGCTTCGATTTCCCACCACAATGTGGCCAAACCGCCACGTCCGCTTTCAAATTTTCTATTAATTTTTCAATCTACTCACGACTGTACATAATTGATGGAAAAAAATCAGTGAATAATATATTTTGTACCTTTTAATATGTATAATCAATGTACCCAATTCCAGATTTTTTTATTAATATTATGAGACTTATGAATATTTTAGTGCGGCCATTAAAAAAATGCCTGTATTTTTGAAAATTAACCTGCTCGGTGGCACGTGTTCTCCCTATCCCAGCGCGTCCAAATTTTACACAGATTTTTTTTTCATATCTTGATTAGTTTTTTTGCTAGACGTTAAATTTTTTTACCGAAGCCAAAATAACGGCCACCCTAATATATATATAACTTGAAACGCCTCATGCGTATGAAATATATACCTCGTGCTTCATAACGGGGTATTAGGATGCGCTCTTGCCTCCATGCATGTATACATTGTTAACTGTATCGACTGTTTGTCCTCGCGTTGACTGTTTGCACCAATGTGATATTCCGTCTTGCGTTAAGCCCCGTACAATCCAGACGTGCTCTAGCTGAGCTTTACCATGGGCTGTAGTTGAATGTGACTCCATTGTTGAAGGACGAGCAAGTCCTCAGAATCTAGCCACTCATATATCTTGCACTGAAAGGAGTAGAATATAAGATAGCTTTGAGACTTTATTTTGTACGTTAGTTTGTTTTTTTTCTTCAATTCAGCATTGTATACTTTTGTACAATGAAGAAGACGAAAAAGAATAGATGGCCAATCAGCTGATACGACAGAAAGCTCATGTCCATTCAACTTGTAAGCAGCTCAAGATGTCCGGGGACTTTGTTTTTAAATAATTCATTGATCTCGCAAATGTCATAACACTTCGAGACCGAATGAATGGATAAAAAAAACGTTGAAAAGTATGATTAACAGTTTTTTTGCACAGAAAATCGGAATAAATCGTTCAGAAACTGTATCGACCAGAAAAAAAGCTTTCTACAAAGGAGTAACGAATTCGCGGAAGCGCAGCTGCAGGAACATTAGAAACTAGAAAAAATAGAATAATTGCGTTACGCTGATTGAGTCAGTGCAGGAACGCCCTGCATGTGTATAGTTGATAAAATACGCCGTGGAGTATCTCTTACTGCCGGGTCTCAATGATTGTGTTAGTGTACCCAGTCAAAGCAATTCCCTCTGAAAATGTCGGATGATGGAAATCGTAACGAGAGGAGAAAAAAATCCGACAGCGACAAAAGGGGAGGGAGAGGGAGAGGGGGGGGGGGAGAAAAAGAGAAACATCTGGAAAGAGGATAAAGAGAGTAACTAGAGAGAGGTAGAGGCGCAAAGAATGGGAGTCTTGATAAAAGCAATAAGAGGACAATGCTGTGATAGGTAAACCCCATGCGAGAGTGCTTCGTGCACTTTCTTTCCAGTGCTATATCAGAACGGAAGCATTCATTCGATCCGATTTCACTTTTCTTTCATTAGTGCAAGCATCCGTGCACTAAACGTATCCATTTTAGCACTCTATACACCTAAATCTCGGAGCAGCATAATCTCTACAACAGGACAATGGGGTAGAGGATTTAATAGAGTTCGAGTATTTTGTCTGTCCATGTGCTTCTTCTCAACCCCTTAATATAGGAAATAACATTATAATGTAACTGCTCTTATGTTTACAATCGCGTTGACCCGCGAACTCATTGATGATATCGTCGTTCTTACTGTAGTCTTGATACGAAGAAACATATAATGTTGAAGGGTGCATCGTTGGAATGCTACGAAAAAAATTCTTTCCGCCGATTGTTCAATTTCTCTTTGTCTGTGAAAATCAATCAAACGTTTTTACGTATTCTCATTAGAGATTTATTACCTTAATTTGCAAAAAAGAAGGCTTTGGATACGCCTAATAATAAATAAATGGTAAATGTTACCAGTGGAAACTGATTGCCAGTAAAACTGCCAGTAGTTGGTACGCTAAGTGATCAGACCAAGTCTTGGCTCGGGCCAACAATGCTCAAGGGTGGAGATCTCTTTAAGCAGCCGAAAATAAGCTAATTTTTAATATTTTTTTGTGTCGAAACTATTTATTCCACATAATAAACATTTTATGTACATATTATTACATTTTTCAATATACTATTTTTAAAAAATGTATATATTTAAAAGTTGCGTCCGTACATTTGCTTCAGAGATGCTTGCTGTCGGAGTGGTTCCCTGGCGTGCAGCCTAGCGTCTGGTGCATTGATCTGAAGCACCATAGCAAAAAAGTTTTAGATTGCTAAGACCCACACGTTCTATGTGAACCAAAAAAATCCAAAGAAAAATGAAAATTAGAAAAATGGTACGTGTTTGAACAAATTGTACTATAGTATTTATTAATGAAAAAGTAGTTTTTGAAAATGATTTTACAAAAACTTTAGGTTCACATAGACGGCAATTATGTTATATGGAAGTGTGCAAAATTTCCAAATAATGAGTCGAAAAGTTTTTGAGTTATCTTGTACGAGGTTCACGCAAAAGTGGGTTTTCAGGAAAACGCGTTTCGAGACTCAAAAATGTTGTGACCAAATGACCTAATGATTCGTCTGCGATTCCAGGGCCATAAAGTAATCCCTCAGCTTCCTCGCGGCGTTTAGTTTCGGACATAAACTCTTTACGTTACAAAGCGATCTCCCCCCCTTATCATGGGAGGTCGCCGAAGCCCCTCACTGAGACCTTCAATACATGTTTTGCGTCTGGATGCGTTCGGAAATTGCCAACCTGCTATCCTTTCATTAGAATTGTTTTGTACGTAAAAACGAAGAAGAAAGTTGCGGAAAGGCGGTCATTGTCTCTTTGTCTCGCGAGAATAAGGTTTCTGTTTCGATAACGACACATTTTCGATTACTTTGCTAATGTAAGGAAACGTAGACAAATGAGAGAGAGATGGCGTAGCTTATCCAAATAGGAGATAGATGTTGGAGAAGAGAGAAAAAGTAAGACGGAATTTTGATGAAAGTGGGTCGATGTCAGGGAACGTAGGAATGCCTACGGGGTCAACTCAAGTTCGTCCGGAATAAGGAAAATGAAATTTTCTCGACTCCACTTTGGAAGGTCGCTGGAGATGGTGAGTATCGTTTCCTAGTGGCTGCTTGATAGAAGCTAAAAGCGTCACTCGTTTCAGTCTATACAGCTACAGTATCGCGCCCTCATACACCCTCGTACATACCTCATACACACCTACAAATACTTCATCTCTCTCTTCCTCTCGTGGATGCTCATCCCCTCGCGTGGTACGTTTTCGCTCCTCCGCGTTGCCCAGAACACGGTTATTTACATCTACCATTTTGCCCCATTAAGCTAAACAATCTGATTATCAGCGTCACTCCGTGGGGACCCGAGATAGAAGAGGACCCCGATGGCCATTCGAGGTTCCCTTGACCGTGACAAAAGGGGCGTGCGTTGTTGTCTCCTCTTACATTACCCGATTCATATTGCGTAGTATATCGCTTGAATTCACGACGCATACGACGCTCACACGAGGCTGCTCTTTTCGATGATTTTCTCTTTGTTTTTCGATTGATTGACCGGGACAGTCGGAGTAATCATTATTGATTGAGGGATTATGCATAGTTGTAAATGTCGAAAAATTATGTTTTCCCAAACCAATATATTTTGACACTTATATAATCTTACCTTTGAAAATCTGAAAGCTGTTCTTTGAAAATTTCAAGCTGATCCCGTGCGGAAATTGAGTTGGGGCTGTGATCGGGCCCCAATAATATTCCCCTAACTTGATTCTGGCCCTCATCTGGAAGCCACATGAGGGCCGTTAGCGGCCGGTCACACTTTGTTAACAGGGGTCATTAAAGGCGCAACGACCGGGGCCTTATAAGTTGCCTCAATGGCGCCTCATCAAAACCATTTTAGCGCCCTGAAAATGCGCGTATCAGTGGATTTACGTGTATGTTAAATGCGTCAGGAAATATCTGTATTTGTTTTTATGTAATTGTTTATGTGCATAGGTGTGGACGTGAGTACATGTATATGTATGTATGCGCGCGTAGAAATGTGATTGCGTATTTGCATGTGAGCCTTTATGATAAACTGCCATGACAAATTTAATACAAAAAATAATGTGAGGCGAACTCTCTTCACTGCAAACATTTATTTTTATGGAACTATCCACTATGATAACATTTTTTAGAATTGTGATAGCTTGTAACACTTAAGTTTGAAATTATAAGATTATCACATTGGTTATAGTTATAGTCACAGTCTGAAATGAGTCTGTAAGGGTACAGAACGCGAAGGAGCGACATTATTTGTCCGCTGTATGAAGTAAAGTATTAATGACTCCAATAAAAGTAATATTATCTTAGTTTTAATTAGGAAATTATTAAGTAATTAAATAAGTAATTCTGAATCAAAAATATCAATATATCACCGGAAAAAATACACCACGGAATTCACTTGTTTTCCTGCAGGGTTCACGTAGATAAGTCATCTCGATGAGACTTAACGCATCCTGCGCCCCCCATGCCAGTCTTTTGCATTATTTAAACAAATATATTCTACTACAAATCCATTCTAAGGAATGGATGTGTAGTAGAAATAAAAAAAAATATATGGGTCTACTGAATCACTAGAATCTATTTCCATTGAGGGAAAGATGTGGAAAACAAAGACCAATTTATTGACTTATCCTACACAGTCAGATAAAGTTTATGAATGGGAAATATCAGCGAAGTCTTGAGAAGAAATAATTTTCCCTATGATGAGTATTGAGCGGAAATAAGTTGCTATCAAAATGTCGAGAAAACCGGTTGGGACTGTTCACCTATATGCGCGCATTACTCCATGTATGAGTGAAACCATGAGTAATTGTTTGTATCTATGTAAAAGGTTTCTTCAATTTGATAAATAAATACTGTCTGATGTTTGTCTGAGTATTTGGGTTCATCGTTGATTTTTTATTTGCTAATCCCGAGTCGAAATTTTCGAGCCGCGTTCAACCCACAAAATGAAGGCGAGCAGAAATCGGCGTCAGCGGATTATTGGGTATCTAAAGGAGGGTACAATGTTTAAAAGTACCATGCGTTGGAGCCTCCGATGAACCTCCGGCATGGCAGAAAGTATACTTTTTGACTCAAAGGAGGTCAGTGAGGTTCACAATTGAACCTACGGAACCTCAGGTCGGCCTACTTCGAGCGCTCCCGCAGAACCTACTGCCCCCCCTTTCGGCCTACTGTATACTGCTAAACAAAAAAATTAATTTATATAGAATCTATTTAAATAAAATAGGTTTTTTCCTTGTCTCACAGCCTACTGCGATCATATTTCTTTCAAAGATATTTATATATATATAATTAAAGATGAAATTCAAATTAATCTTTATTTGCTTACAATGTACACTGTAAAGCTAAGTGTACTATATGCATAAAATATTTCATAAATCGAAAATAAAATGAACTCCTTAATTGAGAGCTTTACCACAAGGATTCTTCATCGTAATTCGTCATTCCCTGGCCTTTAGAAATGGTTTTTTTCGAAGAAAATATTTGCCCTATATGCGACTTGAACCTAGTCCTACCTACTCATAGCTACGCTCCGCTGCCCCTATGCTACCGAGTGCTTATAACTTTATGGTTGCTGATATGGCATAAGAGACCAAATGAATACCTCTAACTATTTGCTGTACCACATAAGCTATATAAATTAGTTAATATGATTGTGATAATTAGAGAGTTTCATCGAATATCATGCTATAGATTTTTCAAACACACACACACACACACACACACACACACACACACACACACACACACACACGCACGCACGCACGCACGCACACGCACTCGCACTCGCACTCGCACTCGCACTCGCACTCGCACTCGCGCACGCGCACGCGCACGCACACACACTAAATTGTTTTTTCGAATAGATGAAAATGTTGAACTGATGAAACCGAATCACAGATTTATTAGGATCAAATAAAATATGTAGTTATTGGACGATATTAAATAGATTGATTTTCTATAAATAAACATTTTTGAAATCAATAATTTTAATAATGGAATGCAATAGGAAAAATTTGGTTCTATGAAAAATCTAGTTAGTTCAAATAAAAAATAATCAAATAGACGCGGTTAGTTAATATCATATTTAGCGGAAACAAATAAAAATATGCTTCATACATACACGTGGAAATATTTTTTAAATTTTCGACGTGCTAAAAATGAAAACAAAGAAAAATCAAACATTTCATTTAAAATCGACGGTAATCGGCCGTCGCCATTTATCAACTCATTATTAAATTAACAAACAAAACAAAACGAACAAAAACAAAAAGAAAAAATCGAATGAGGTTGAATTCTAAACCGACAATTTCAATCCTTTAGAACATAAAATAGACTATAATTAACACCCTAACGTTCCATATAGATATCAACATTATATGTTATTTAGATCTACACTGCCAGCCAAAAGTTTTCGGACACTCCACATGATCGCAAAACTTTTGAGCGCTGGATAATTGCCAAATAATGTTAGAGTAATATAATTCATTTCATTTATTATTTCACGAAGATACTATAAAGACCTATATAATTAAGTAATTATACAGAGCTTTATAGTATCTTCGTAAAATAATTATTATTCTACCATAAGTTTGCAATGATCCAAAGTGATATTAAGTTTTGCAGTTATCTGAAGTGTCCGAATACTTTTGACTGGTAGTGTATATTTGAATATATTAATGCAACCACATATTTCGAATATATATATATATATATATATATATATATATATATTTATATGTAGTGTTATATAATATATACCGTCGCTTAAAAGTTTGGATACACCAGTCGATATTTCTTGCTGCACTAAAAGTTACACAACTTCGTAAAAAAAAGATAACCAAATTTACCGAACGGCGTTTTGACGGGAATAAATTCAGCTTTATATTGCTTTTCTGAAATATTTTTTTATAATTTTCTTTTCGACCCGGTACGCACTTTTATATGTGACTGATTTTCGGCTTTTTTTCGACCATCGAGAATTGGGCGCATGACTTATGAAAAAAAAGTTTGTTACGTTTATCCATGATAAACTTGAACGGGGTAGCAGGAACTCCATTTGCGTTTTTTATAAAGTTTTGTACGATTTTTTTCGCAATGTTATTTCATTTTTTGCTAAAAAAGACTAATTCTATATAATGCAATGTAACTCAAGAACTAGAGGGTTTAAGAAGAAATGTCAAGGACGAAAAACGTCGCGTAAGCTTATACTGGATAGACTGGCATTTTTTAAGAATTTTCCTGTGAGATTTTTTCTCACAGGAAAACGCCCATTAATCCGATAGAATTGGAGTAAGACTGTATATACAAGAATTCTTTTATAAATTGCCTATAAAATAATAATAAATCGATATTGAGCAAATTTGATTGTTTTCGCATATTAATATTGCACTAATAATTTAATAAGGGGACGATGTATTTTTATTAATTTCGTATTATTTTCGTCATCGAACGGGTTACCGATCAGGCCACAATGGAATGATGATGGAGGAGATATCGAATTTGGGCCGAAAGCAGGTTAGGTGGGGTCGAGGCAACAGTTCGAGATTGAAAGCAGGTTAAGGAGGCCTGTGCTCTGCCCGTTTCACAAAAACTGGGGGTCGAGAGAAGGTTTGGGAGGTCTAGCAGAGGCTACCCTGGACCAAGAGGAGGTCTCTTCATGGCACTGAACTCGACAAATGAGGTTTCGTCGGTTCAACGGAGGCTGGCGGCTTATGTATTACAAAAGAAATGGGTCCTGCGAGGGTTCAGAGGAGGCTAAAAATTTCGACTCGGGATGCCCTTACGCTTTTTCCCAATTTGCGGTCGAGAATATTATTCGATCGATGTATATAATCGATTAGAATAATTGAAGTACTATCAACCATGTAGCCTAAGCTATTTATACTGGTTTATGCCTATAATAGTCAGATCTGGGCCTATGTGGAAATCCCTACTTGTTTATCCATATACTGGCCAAGTCTGAACCTATTGTGGAAATCCCTACAGGTTTATCCCTATAATGGCCAAGTCGGGTCCTATTGTGGAAATCCCTACAGGTTTATCCCCATAATGCCCAAGTCGGGGCCTACTGTGGAAATCCCTACAAGTTTATCCCGATAATGGCCAAGTCTGGGCCCATTCCGGAAATTCCTACTAGGGAAAGCACTAGGGAAGCCCTGAAAGGCCCTTATTTTTATTAGGGATGCCCTATCAGTTTTCCGCACGGGATGGGAGGAAAATAGACAGATTAGTACAGTCGTGCTGTATGTTGGAATCGGAAAAAATTAGAAGGCTAGTTTTTTGACAGGTGATTTTGTAGGTCCCGCGGGTGCTGAATCTAAGTTTACCTAAAAATCGGGGCGTACGGTTTTTTTAGGGGATCAAAGTACGACCACTACGAGGTCGGCGCTGGGTGTTAAGAAAAGTCCGGGCTTTATTTTTGACCACAGCGCCGAAGTCGTGGAAGTTCATTTTGGGGGCGAAAAGATGGGGGGAAATTTTGAAAAATCAGTTTTAACTCGATAACTCTTTAGGACAAATTCGTACACTTTTTTTTTTAATGGGAACCTTGAAAAGACGCGTCGATCAAGTATTTGACCATCCCTCTTCTATAATATCTTTAACCCCCAAAAAATTGTTTATTGAATAACTAAAAAAATTTGATTTTTCGGGGATGGTTTCAATGTACGAAATGTAGAGAATAATTTTCGATATATTTTCGTTCCTATGGAGCACCCTTGAATTTTGCTTGTTCCAACCCCTCTCGGGGGTTGAAAATTTAAAATGAAATTCTGGGAAAACTAATTAGAAATCTTGTAAGTTAAATAATTTATAAATCTTAAAAGTTAAAGCATCTAATATCAGGATTTTCGCTCTGGAGATAAATAATATACAGGATATATTCGTATTGTTTTTTGTGATGATCGGTAAAATGTTTTGAATTTCAAGGAAGTATGAGTTTTCAGCAGAAAGTTATTTTATGCTGTATTTTTTTCTAAAATAAGAAATCCCTCAATTAGCCTAAATCGTTTAAATTCGCTGTCATTATAATCAAGATTAGGTCTCTGAAGCATTTACCAAATTAGTTTGTGATACAATATATGTTCAATCATAATGCAACGATCTTTTTACTGCATTTTTCCATTTTCCATTTTTATCATTATCCAAAGCCTTTTTTTGCAAATTGAGGTCATAGTTCTCTATTAAGAATACGGGAAAACGTTCAAGAGATTTTCAAAACCCAAAGCGCAAAAAATTACGCAATCGAAAAGAATGAATTTTGTTGCATTCCGACGATGCAAACTTCAACAGCATATATATATATATATATATATGTGTGTGTGTGTATCAGGATTGAATTTTGATAAAGTTGTTGAAAGAATTTGTTTTCGAAGGGTTTTCACCTTCAAGCAAATGTCTTTTTACATTATAACATTTTAACGTTCAAAACTTCTGGGCAAATTTCACGATGGTGAGGTTTGCATCGTTGGACCACAACAGACCAGCTACAGAAATTCACTCTAACGTTTCTCAGGATCTTTAATAAAGATCTGCACTCTAAATCGCCAAAAAAGATTAAGAATAATAAGAAATATAAAGACACTAAAAAACTGGAATTAATTTTCATTGCGTTCCAACGATGCAAACTTCAGAACCATAAAACTTTTGTTCCCACTAAGATATTATTAACTTCTAGGACTCTAATTATTATCACTTAATGATTATATTTATTGAGTATTTATAATAATATGGTTATGTATAATAATAATAATTATAATGAATTATTCTAATTGATATGAATGATTAATTACATATTACATATTAATGACAATTATAACTATAATTAGACTACTAAAATTATTATTCACATTATGCTAATATCTGGCATAGCAAGGGTTAGCAATGTTTGCTATTGCATTCTTCAAACGATGAGGAAGCAATGTGCACGTTTTATTGTTATTATTATTATTATATACATACATGCACTTGCAAATACAATCAATGATCATTTTTCCATACCTTTTGGAATATTCCACTGGTTGTTTGTCATTTTAATGATTATCCCCATTTCCTTCTTCTAGTATTGATTTTACTTTGAACAATTGTTGGCACGAATAATCGAAAATGATACTTCGAAATACAGTCATACAAAATGCGCGAACGTTTAGTATTTGGAACCAAAGCGTGTTTTCTGAATATATAATTAAAGATTTTCGGCATCGATTTCTTCATCGTTCAGTATTTCTCGGCTAAGTCAACTTTAATACGTTTCCCAATATCGTCGTTAATCCAAATACCATTTTGAAATTTTGCGGCTGTGCATTAATTTCATATCGAGATAATTGTCGGAAGGAAGGAAGGAAGGAAGGAAATTAAAATTGTAGGCCTCACGTTAAAATATACCGTGTGACGACGAAGGCGCGGGGAGGATCGATGGTAACGAGGACCACAATTTCATATGTATAACCGATATTATACGGAGGGCTTTTGTTAGGTATATGACAATCGAGTTGCAGCCATCGCCAACTTGCTCGAGGCTATACTTGAATAATTACGAGGGAATTTCATTCGAATCACTACGCCCCTCACCCCCTAGCAATCCTCTCTCGACCCCTTTTCCGTTCACCCTTTTACCGTTCGTAATCTCTCGTGCTGTAGCTACGAAATGAAGTTGCACATTGGAAATGTGATTGTCGTGATAGCACTCGGGGACGGAGAGCATAAAAATCGTCATCGTCGCACTTCTATACGGTCCTTTTGCAAAAAATCTGCAGAAATAATCTCATCGCAGCTTGATGAAACTTTCTTGCGCAACGCTATTGCGACTCGCTGCAGATGCTTCAATGTCAATACCCTTGATCGTTTCTACCGCTTGTCGATTTCTCGTGCCCTGCAATTTCCCTCTTGGACGAACTCAACGTTTGTGCTAAAGTTTCTCACTTTGAAAATGATCGTTGGCATAATCTATTGCAGAATTGCTAGATTGCTGTTTCATCATTTTTATATGCTGCAAATGATACGCACAGGTGTTCGTATTGAAAAAGCCAGGCTAGGTAACCAGCTATTTAGGGTATAAAATTAATCCGAAGTTGGGAGATTTAGCGTGATTCTTTATAAGAAAGGCATCTTGGCCGCTGTATTGTTCAGTTTTATTCGCAATTAGATGAATATAGGAACTGAAAGCGTATCGTGTTTCAGAGATTTCGAGGATCAAAGTGGTTCGATGACAAAATATCGCGGTTGCTGAATATTGCAAGGAGAATGCTGTAGTTATCAGCAGTGATTAGTTTGTGGGCAGAGAACTCAATGTACTAATGTGGTGCTGCTGTGCATTTCGGGACCACTGATTCATTAGTCATGCTAACAAGGAACTCTGGTGTCCGCCTTCGACTTTGTCGAAGGTCATGTATATAGTAGAAAATTAAAAACTATTAGATACGTATTTTTTTTTATTGGCGGAAAATCGTCTTCAAGTGGCGGAACCACCCCTTAGAGTTAAGCGGCATGTCGAAAGCTGATTTTGTGGTTTTACCCGTAAGAAGTCCACCGATTTCAGTGAAACAGATAGGAAAATTCTTCTAATGTAAAACAATCAGAAATTCACTATGGGTACATTGAAAAAACAAAAATTAGCTGTCTTCTCACTTTAGACGCTAAAAAGGCTATTTTCATGATTTTTTAAAATAGGTTTATATTATAGATATTGATATAAAAGTTGTCACACTTAATAAATACACTTTCGAAATACATTAATTTTTTTTTCTTCATTTAAGACACTATTTATAGACGAAAATGGTAGTAAAAGAAATGTCCTAAAAAAATTGTAGGTCTGCGCTGTTGATGAAATCTCGGAGATGGATCATCCGAAACAAAAAAATCAAACGGTTTTAGATTCAGTATATTTATGACTATAGCGCATATCATACGATTTTCTATATATCCAAAAATAATAAAATGGCGGACATTTTTCAAAAAAACAAAAAAACGTATTTTTTTCACCGTTTTTGGCATAAAAAATAGTAAATATCAAACTTAAAAATAGTCCTTGATATTTTCTTAGCATTTTGGTGAACAAATGGTGCATTCACTGGATTGCCCGTAATTTTTCATTTGGTTTGAACTCAAACTTCGCTCATTTTTTAATCGGAAGTTCCTTTTGACGAGTCACGGCCCATTCGGTACCCGTAAATACAATGGCTCTGAAGTTTGCATCGTTGGATTCCAACTGAATTTTTAATCAATTTTTTTCGCCTACGTTTCAACTCTATAATATTTGTAAAATCCCTACAAAACGTCAAAAAAATCGGTGGATTCTCATTGATGGGTTAAACGTGAAAAAAATTAATGTCTCGGACAGTACAGACATTCTCAGTGTTTTTCTTTATCTCATATATTCCTATTGCCTAAAGAGAGCCACAAAAAATTGGCAACGATTTTTAACTGTCGGAACCCACCCATCTCGGGGGGTGAAAATCGAATGAAAATCGTATTTCCGGTGGTAAAGACATCCTCAATTGTGATTCAAACAAAGAAAGAAGCGCAAAGGGCCCATGTCCCAGGGGATGTTACACGATCGAGAATTTTATCCCGCATCGCAGTTCTTGATTTTGATCATTCGCTGCAACATGGCAATCGCAACGCCACACTGAGATTCCATTGACTGGGACACACTTGCATATAAATTACGGGTCTATCTGCACACGATGATGGCGCATCAGATATGACACGAGCCAACTTAATGCCTCTCCGTTAGCCTCTCTCCACTTATACATTTCCACATGGTGGACGGCGAATGCCTTCACAGGAATTTATCGAGTATATCATTCGTGACAGGGTCGATAAATTCTACGCCGAAGCCTCTCCCGCAATAGCAAATACTCGTGCAGGGTAAGTGACCTTCATTGAGATTCATTACAATATAACAAATTTCATGACTCGCTTCGAGGCAATGTAGCGGGGGTTACTAATTAGCGGTATTAAACAAGAAAATACCACATTGCTTGGTAGACCCGTTGAGGATCTTCCAAAAGCTAAAAATTCAAGCTCAAGCTATCGCAAGCGTAAAAACGCTATTGAGATTCTTCAAGAATTCCAATAGAAGAAAACATGTCGCACGGTTCAGTTGGACGACGGTCCTCGGTGGTAATAACACTTTCCGAGCGCTTGTAGTAATCTCATTGTGGCATTCTAGCCCATTGCTGAAAATCTCACCCCCTCTATCGGAGAAAGCGTTACCTTTGGCGCAGTGCTGGTTCATGGGGTTACGATCTAAAGCGACCCCTACTTCAAATAACACTAAAATTAAGCAATCTCGATACGCGCTATCTGCAGGTTCTGCTTTATCCCCTGAGTCGTAGAACTCACTCTCTTGGAGAGCCGAGAACCGTACTCGCGGCATATGGAAGAAGGCGACGTCTACAAAAAAATCGAAAATACGTTTTACTATACAGAACGATGGAAAATTTTGTACTGATTCCAACGGCACCAACAATGCATTATCGATTTTTTTTGTAGATGCCAGATTCTTCTATATGACAGCAGCGTAGGCCGTGCATGCGTTTCTTTATCATTTCCGGCCATAGAGGACTAGCATATTCTGGAAATATGTTTTCCTGCAGATATCCAGCAGCCGAAGTGAATTCGAAACATGCTATCTTTGTTTTATTCGCGCTGTAATCGTTGGACGATTTGGTAATTCCTTCAGTTCTATAAAAACGTCCGCGGGCTTAACATAAAAAGGGAAAATCCACAACTCTAGTGTACATAACTGTATACGGGACACGTACACTAGCGTTAAAACGTATTGAAACTTTTTCTGCGGTTTTTAACCAGGAGCAGTCGTAAAAACAGTAGTGCTGCAATTTTTTTTCATCTAATCTATTTCATATCTTTCCAACCAGACCTTTTTCCCTTAAAACGTTTTATGTCAAACCCCTTTTTTTGCCGTTTCACAGGAAATTTACACCCTTGAAGCAGAACCTTGCCAAAAAATATGGAAGGAATTTCGTTGAAGACACATTGGAGGTAATTGTCGGCACTTTTAAGTTCCTTGGAACGAAATCCCTATTGTCATTTCTCAAAAATGGCTAGCGAGTTTATAGGGGTAGGGGAATAGTAAGGAAACAACCACGTTCAAGGTCGCCTAGTGAGTCAACAAAGTGGTAGTAAATAAAAATAGTAGGATGGAGTTCGTTTTTTTTTAATCTTTCAAACACTACCCCGAATATTCTTTTGCGCCTTTTTTGGCCGAGATCTGTGACTTTTCGTCGCGATTGAAGAGTCAAAGAGCATGTGTGTATCCTCATCGGCGATACCGTACTGGAGTGACAGTGTAGATAACGTGTTTACTTTTGACTGCTTGTGGAATTATTAATATGTCACTTCCTTGCTGTTATTTCTGCATCTGGATCGATTGATACTCTGCTCTAGTTTGCCACAAATTGCAAAAAGATTGCTTGAAATTTACATGTCATTAAGAGAAGCATACAATGCCGATATTTGCATCGCTGGAATGAAGTGAAAATTGACTGTTTCGTTTTGACCTTTTACTTTGGCTGATTGAGGCTACTAAAAACACTCAAATGTTCTTGACGATCTTTATTGGAAATCCACGACATAAACGTGCGTAAACAATGTTGGACAAAAATAAAGAAATAAAAATATATCAAACCGAATTTGCCCTGCATTTTAACGATGCAAACGTCAACATCATATACGAATCGCTATCGCAAATGCGTTTCGCGGTAAAATGATCGATGTAGGTATAGAATTCTGATGATTGCAGGGAGAATTTGACAGTTATACGGGCAGTCTTAAATTTTATTCGATGTGACCTGTTACAGTGAATCCCCCAGGGTGAAAAATGTTCTACCCTTTCGGTAACAAAGCACCCTAGAGAAATACATATATCTACGCCCACATATAACGAGTTGACTGATTGCAAGGACGAAATTCTTGTGATTGCCACTAGCGTCAGCCTATACCAACCTAATCCAATATACTTCAATCTTGTTACACGAGCCCAGTATCGAACTTCCATAGCTCCAGCAAGTCTATATATCTATATATATATGTATAAATATGAGTGGGAATGGGTTTTCGGAAGATTTCATATTCCCTGGCCGAAAAAGTATCGCTTACTCCCTTACTGAGTGTTATACCGACAGGCTTTGGACTTGGATTTGGTGAATAGCGATTGAATAGCAATAAACGTGTTTCTAGTACGCAATACTGGGCTCACCACTACGTACTAACGTTATTTTTTTATTGCGGCCCACCAACGTACAACCAATCAAAGGCCTTTGTATGAAAAACCCACAACGTGCAACGGCGAATGTCACAAATGAGGGGTGGGAACGCGCGGCAAAAGTTATCGTGGAGATATATTTCGTGCGTCAGAACACTAGAGATATTCTCTTGGCTACAGATCCGAATGGTGTGGACATACCGCGACGTAGTAGGTCAAGTGTACTCAAACATAGTGATGTTGATTTATCTTTTTCAATAAAATTCGCATCCTTCTGGCGTTTTCTTATCAATCGAAAAATTGAACCTACCATTTGGGTGTAGAGTTAAATTTTTCTCCCGCTGCTTCAAGGATGTATGCGAGTGTAGCAGAAATGCTAATACGGCGACAAAAATTGGATGCATTATTAATTAATTTGTTTTGTACGCAAAATTAGAGTTCGTCCATTAAGCTATCGAAGCATTATAACAGGTTTGATTTGCAGTCGTTTTTCTCATGTTTTATCCGGAGATATACACCTAGATGGTCGAGGTCGAGGATTTAGAAGCTATGAACAGTCCGTCGACCGTATAAGACCTACACTATGGGCCTGGTATCGATGATTCCATGTAAGTTGACAAATTTCATGATTTATTCATTCCCAAATTTTCAAACGCGTTTTTCTCAAAACCACGTTTTTCAAATCGGTACCCAAAATTTCTCGAAAACCAATGAACCGATTGCCTTGAGGTTTTTTGTGATTATTCTATACACCATTATCTAGTACTTGCCATAGGATCTTTTTCCGTTACTTAGTTTTTGTTTTATAAGCAAAATAATAACTAATTTTTGGCCCAAAAATCACTATTTATGTTTATGTATTCAAAACCGGCTATGACAAGTACTAGATTATAGTATCTAATTTAATAATCTTTTTGTTTTTTTTTCAGATGATTTTTGAAGAAACGCCAGTGGGTACCGTATACGCAGATTTTTTTTACGACGCTCCAAGGATCATACAATATCCTTGTATATTTTTGATATTTTTAAATAAAGAAAATTAAACATATTTTTGAATGTATATACTTTTAGATAATCAAAACCCCAATCCGAAATTTCAAATAGTTTTCCTTGAAAAAATGCACAAAAATGACCTTTTTTCCGGCTCCTAGGTGTATATCTCCCCTTAATGGGATGTTGTTTTACTCTCAGATATGATGAGACAGAGTATAATGTTAAAGTGATACAGAAAATCTAAAGATCTTTGCGTGGGTAATTTATGTATGAATGAAACTTTTTAGAAATTTGCAGTCAATCGCTGCATAATTGTAGTGTTGTTAATTATAACGTACCAACATTCTGCTTACTTATTCATTTGGATCTCCTACATATCCTCGCCAAACTGTATGCCGACGCTGTAAACGGTTGAGCGCCTCGAATATTGCAGCGGTCGTGGAGCGCGGCATATTCACTCTCGACAGTTTTGCCCTGATAACGTTAAGTATTGAGAAACGTAGGTGAAAAGATCACTGACAAAAACAAGCACTTTCAATTTGAAATTTGAGGCTTGCTTCCCACCTATTTGAGATTTTCAAATTTATGCTCCTTTGATCCATGATTGTATCTCCCATACATCCTCAAAGTTATGCTCTTCTTTCCTCAAATGTAACTGCGTATAGTCGTTCAATGATTTCCGGTAATAATTCATTTCGTTACTTGGCAATTACAATTATTACCGTCAATTTGGTAAATAATTGAGATTGAGTTACATGACGCGTTCACAACCGGATATTCTACAGTCGTAATTGGGTGAAAAGAGACGTTTAGAAGCTCTGAAAGGTTAGACGACGAGGACAAAACTGTTGTATAGTAGTTCCCCGCAGGGATGGGCAAAATTGAATTGCTAGCGAAACTAAAGATTAACAATTAATTAATTGTTAATCACGACTATAACAATTAACAATCAATTAATTGTCATTGCGAAAACTCACGATTAACAATTAATTAATTGTTAATTGCTGTAGTCGCAATTAACAATTAACCAATTGTTAATTGCTGTAGTCAAAATTAACAATTAACAAACTGTTAATCGTGACTTTCCACCATCAGAAAGTAATCAAATTTCAATTTTTTAAAATGTATTTGATGAAAAACCAACCATTAATACTGATTATTGTATAGGGCGCGGAGTGGCTCCGGAACGAATGTGTAAGTTATTGGATAACGGATATGAGTAGCAAATAAAAGACTGTTATTAATCATCAATTATATATACATACATATATATATATATATATATATATATATATATGTATGTATAATAATCAATAATAATATCTAAATCTTTTTTATCTGATATATGTAGAATTAAATAGGTCAATTGTTAGTTTTAATTGTTTCTTAGAACAATTAAAAAAGTTAATTGCAATTATTTTAATTTCGAGATGCAATTAACATGGATTAATCCGAATAAATTAATTGCAACATGCAATTAATGTTAATTGCAATGAAGATAAATGTAATTACTTTTTTGTCCAATTAATGAACTGATTAAAAATTCAATTGATTAACGCCTAACACTGGTTCCTCGTGTCGGATAAACGAAAACATTCCGTTTCACAGCTGCCTCCCCTGTACTTACACCGTTCGTAATTAATTGATGTAAGATTTTCCATCTGTGGTTGATCCACACGCTTCTCCAAGTTTTTTTTTCGTCCGAGGAAAACACGGCCTCCGGCCTCGAACGCATCTGTTCCGGTGCTCGATTTACGGCCGTGGAATTAGTTCCGACAGCCTGTGTTGCAATAACGATTGTAGCGCGGGCCAGATGGCCCGAGGACGAAAACTTTTTTCCGGATTAATCCTAACCAAAACTTTTGCACTGATATGCTAGCATTATTCACGGACATCAATAATCGTTTGTCCGTTTCTTCTACTGTGATAACAGAGATGGCTAGTTTTGGAATAACACGAAATAAAATTGTTCGATCAGAATAAACCCGTCGTGGATTCTACGATAACCGTGGCGCCGCGATCCATTGACGGACTCTTGTGTATCTCAACGAGACAAATCGAAAGTGAAGAATACAATTTTTCGATATCGATATTAGTTTTCGAGAGATCGAAGTTTTAAATCGATTTAAAAAAATACTTATTGGAACGTATTTTGTTTTGTGATGAATGGGGGGTCTGGGGATCGAAACCCCCCAGCAGAGTCAAGAGACAGAGCCTCTTGTGGGGGTGAAGGGGGCAAAGCCCCCCCCCCCCCCCACCCGGGGGGGTTTGGGGGGGCCTAAGACAAAAATAGAGCCTAAGACAAAACATAGTGTTTAAATATCTGCGATATATATGGCTGAGATATATATGTTTAGATGAATGAATATTTGGGACATACGTGTGTGTGTGCGTGCGTGCGCGTGCGTGCGTGTGTGTGTGGTGTGTGCGTGCGTATGTGTGCAATTCGATAGACTTACTATATTACCTAAAAAAAAAATTGTTTAAAAATTCGATATTTCGAAAACTAATATTTTCTTCACTTTTGATTTGTCTCGTCGAGATACACAAGAATCCATCATTAAATCGCGGCGCCACGGTTATCGTAAAACTTGTCGAATATGTCTTGTTTATGTTTGTCCAACAGTCTCGTGTTTTAATTTTTCATGGATACGTTGTTTGATGGTTTATCATATGCTCAATTAGCGTTCGTCATCGGGTTGAATGGATTTTCATTGAAAGGTGCATGTTTCCGATAGTCGTTTGCTCAGCGGATTTGACGTAATCATTCAGCGGCACGACTATCCAATGGGCGTTCATTCATTGAAACCTTATTGATCGTGCACGGTTGTTAAATTTTGTTCAGATGCTATCAGATTGAAACGAGCTGCGGTTTTTTTTACGTTCGAACGACGCTCGAGTTACTCGAAGTAAGTTTATCAGCGTGGAAACTGCTTCGTATTGTCAGAATTATCAAAAAAAATGAAATCGGCACGCTCAGTAGATATGCGTTCGTGCCCAATTGGCTTCATTAGGCTCAAGAATGAAGTATTTCTTCTAGTTTCAACTATCAAGAATGACCGGCTCCTAATGGTATTGTAGTTTGCATCGTTGGAGTGCAAAAGAAATAGATATATATTTTTTTCGTATTGCCCAATTTTTATTCGATATATTTAGGCTACAAATATCATTGGAATATTTTTGAAGATCCACAATTTAAGGGGATCCACAACTTAAGGAGCTATACGAGTGTGGCACTTTAAAAAAATCGATTTTTTTTGCCTTTTTCGTCCGTTTATACTTTCAAGAATATCCTGTAAAAATTTCAAGGCCGTATCTCTAACACCCCCCTAATCTAATAGTTTTCAAATTTGCTGACGTTGTAACTCGACGAGCAATTATCCGATTGACTTGAAATTTGACTCAGTACTCTTGAATATATTTACTCTATAATGACGTAGGATATTTTCGATTGGATGAAAATTGACGATATGGCATTGAAAAAAACGACCATTTTATAGGCAAGAAAACAGACTTTTTTTTTATAACTACGCCATTTTGTTAGATTTTGATATTTTTCGAAAATCCTACGTCATTATACAGGAAATACCTTCCAGTTTAACGACATTTTTTCATTTTTCGGTTTCAGCTACTCAATCGGCCGGAATCATGTAAGCAGTGGAGGAACTTTTTTTTGGCGCCTCCGAAGGCATCGCATAGGCATAAGTCGCTTGGATCTCAATATTTTTCTATGAAAAAATTATGTAATATAGGTCAAATATAGCCAAATATATTTTTTAATTTTCCAAAACATTTAATTGAGTACTTTTCTTCCAAAAAATCCGCGAAAATCACCTAAATTTCCAGCGTTCACACTGGTATAGCCCCTTAAGCCTGCAAAATATAAGTTCAGATAGTAATCGAAATATAGAAATGAAACAGAAAGAAGAGTTTTCGTTGCATTCGAATGATGCAAACTTCAACACCATTGATAGGGAAAGTGGTGCTGTGCGAGTCGAAAACCGGATATTGGCGCCTGCAAAGGCTAAACTAATTTCAGTTTACGGGATGGTAAATACGGACGGAGTCTAGAGCGGAGATAGATACAGAGTAAGCAAGGGTGGGGGGTGATGGAGAGTATTGAAAGCTCCAATACGCACTGTGTTACAAACTCGTTGATTCGTGTGTAATGGACTGTTGCTTGTGTTTGAAGGCTACGTTTCTGTTGGGGAGATTTCTTTGTTTGTATATGTATGTGTGTGTGTGTGATTGTGTTTCTGCACGCGTGTGCGTATACATACATACACAGAAAATCACTGCATCTTTCAGCTGCGTATTTAAATTTGCCTACCCATTCTCTATGAAAATAATTCAACGAAAGCAATTGAATGCACGCGTGCATTCTTCCTATGACGTACGTGACGACTGACTATTCTACACGCTTTACAGTACGCCTGGCGAATCGAAAACGGATTTTGTTGCGTGGACGACGAAGCCGCGATTGCGGAACTCTGTAAAAGCGCACGTTTATTGATTCTTTTCTTTTTTTTATCGACCATTTTTATCTCAAATATATACAATTTTTCTTTGGACCTCGTAAGGCCCGAGAGAGATTTTTCGTGTCTTTTGCAACGTTACGTTACTCGTTTATTGGGTCGTACACCTGTAGGGTCGTGTCGCGTCGTTGTTATCTCAGGGTCGCGCCGCCCGATTAAACTTACTCGACTGAACCCACGGGGGGCGAGGGATTCAGAATACTTGTCTACCGACGGAGGCATCGGCGTGTGTGTATATGCAGGCTCGCACAGTCGCGTTCGAGTAGGCTCGATGTACGAGCTTTACTGTTAAATCTGACATATATATGTACACAGACCCGGACATGTATGCAGAGAGGGAGAGAGAGAACACGCCACACACACGAGTCATATCACAGCAGCCGGTAAACGAGACCAGGAACAACCTTTAACCGATAATACACGCGTATGTCAAAGTGCATTCGTCCGGCACTGTTTTTTTTATACGCTCCTTTTATGGACGAAGCAAAAACAAAAAAAGTACCATCAGGTCAATCGGGCGGATATTAGTAGGCAGATATATAAAGCGAATGACACGTGCGATGACACATGGAGCATTTACGAGAAGTTCATTCTAGTCGGCTTTGTCCATTCATAAAATATGTATATATATATATATATATATATATATATATATATATATATATATATATATATTCAGGTTGAGTAGATCGAAGTGTAACAAGGGCACAACTCTGGAAGGGCTCTGATAAGGAGTTTAAAAAATCAGTTGAAAATTGTGATAAGGCGGTGGGACATCATTGGTGAATTGCGTTGGTTCTTGTTAATTTGCTTTGATCCTCGATAGTTCGCATATTTTGGCAAAATTTTGTAAAAAGTGATGCTTCAATCGGGCATTAGAACATCGTTTTTTTCCAAAATTCTCCTTTTTACTTTCTCGCTCGCCTTCAGAGACTCGTTACAATTTCGACGAAAAGTCGGCCGAAAACGGGGTAATACGAGGCAATGTATTTTGTTTGTTTTTTTTTCAAATTTAAGGCGAGGTACCACTGTGCCGGGTCAAAAACGTAATTTTTTCAATTTCCTCAAAGTATACATTTTCACGAATATGTGAAAAAACCGTTTAAGTTAAAATATTGAAAATTGACTAAGTTACAGACTAAGAGTTATGGTTATAATATTGTGATAAATTATAAAAATTACAATCGCGCCTCAATTGCATTTAATTTGTTTGCATTAAATTAATTCGCGTGGCAAAAGACGGCAAGACGCGTTTCCCTTCAGTAAAGTGAAAAAAGTAAGTAAAATGTGCTTACCTTAAGTAAAATGTATATTTTTGTTTACTTGTAGTTTTGTTATAAGAAGAGAAAAATGAAGCTATATAACTGCTTTTATTAAAATTTAACAAACATATATTGTTGCTGCATATCTTTATATTATTATAAATGAAATATTGTTTTCAGACCGAACTGAGCACAAATTTAAAGACCAGTTTCGAGAGCATACTTCACAATATTAATTTTCATTCTGAAATGAAATCTGAGGGAAAGCTGTTGGGATTTGCTGAACACGTCAGGGACATAGAAGCGTTAAGGATAAAACACGACTCAAGTTTAATAATTGAAGCTTGTGTCATAAGGATCTATTGCTTTGACGCCTTACAAAACTTCGTTGAAGGTAAAACTGTAGCTATCCATTTGTTGCGTGATTCTAACTTTCAATTTGCCGTAGGAAGTCGATAAAAATTGCATTTCCTATTCCTTCCGGTATTTTTGCAATTTATTACACAGCAACTGTTGTGGCATATTTCCAATAAAACAATATTTTTTATTTCTTTGCAAAAATGTCGGACTACGCTCATACAGGTTTGACAGGTAAATAGCCGAGTTTTTTGCAATTTTTGTCCACTGCGGGCGCTGCGGTCAATTTCATTACTCCTTCTCGACCTGGCCGGAACCAAAACTCTAGCTATCATAGTCCGATTTTCGATTTTTTAAAAATAAAATTTCTTTAATTGCAGTAGCTATCGTTGTCCGTAGCCGCTTTTTGTTCTAAATTGGGTGGTATCATAATAAAACAAAAAATTATTTCGTGTCTACGTACACGATAATCTGAGATGATTTTTTTTTCATCCATTAATCACGTAGGCCCTTCGAAAATTAGAGGGGGAGGGGGCTTGGACCGTTCGAACGCTCCGGAAAAACCCGAACCCGCCCGAACCCGCCCGAACCTCTGCATGACGTCACGATGCGTGTGGATAGCATCACTGTGAAAATATAACCCATGCGAAGCTGTTGTGTACGGGCCAAGTTCACGATTTTCTTTTGCAAAATCAAATGTCGCAAGTATACAAGCGTTATCGTTAGTTTTGTGCCGTTGTGCAAGAATATAATGAAAAGTGCACCGGATAAAATATTTTTTGTGTCTCAAACGACGAAAAAAAATGAAACAAAAATGGTTCAGTGGGGCGTCGACGTCCGAACACGCCATCAAAATCAAACTTTTTCTGTTGTCAAGATCATTTCGATCTCAAAGAGGACATAACCGAATAGGAAACGATCTAATACACATCCTCGACCAGTGGCCGAAAAAACGATGCCATCAAGCCAAACTGAACAAAATATTATCGGAGTCGAAAAAAATGTAGCGCCGGATATTCCGGAAATAATTTGTTCGCCATCGATGATGATATCGTTCCTACGACACAACGTTCAACATAGGACGATGAAGCTTGTATAGAACAGCACTGCTCAAAAGGTGTGCAGACAAATATGAAACCCAAGTACTGTAGGAAAGCGGTCACTTGTAAAATGTCTATATAAAATGCTCAATTGCAAACTGGGGATATTGATGATACCCACCCATCCACTTCAACCAGTGCAGCCATGATTTCTCCGATAAAAAGGTCTCAGTTGTTGAAAAGAACAACAAATTTGAGCAGTGAGAGTTCATCGAACCCAATTTCTACGGTCGCAAGTGCCTTCACGTCCACCAGTACATCAAATTGGCAGACACGGATCTTAGAACAAGAGGAAAATAAAGCAGTCACTTAACACGAAGTGAAAGAAAAAAGTGTTATGACGACGAACTTTTTTATCAGTAATAATTGTAAAGACTACACTGGCATTTGCAGTAATGCCAGTGTATCGGTTCGCTTCATGTCCATTATTGGTTTGCTTCATGTCCATACTAAAACCCCTGCGGACAATATCAAACTGACTCTCATAAAAATTTGTCTCAATGATACTTTCAAGAGATTAGGAGTTGAGTTTGGTTTGTCCGCTGCGCAGGCTGGAAAATTTATTTTCAAGTCACTGTTTCAGATGTTCTAAAACCCTTGGCTTACTTTTCTCCGGCAAAGATTGTCAAGAAGCTCTTACCTATTCCATTCCGGGCCAACTATAGTGAAGTTCAAGCAATTATTGATTGCTTTGAAATTTAAATTGAAAAGCCATCGGATCCTGTATAACAAGCCCCTGCATGGTCCGAATATAAAAAATGTAATACCTTAAAATATTTGACATCCGCAAAACCGGATGGAACTATTAATTTTATATCCAGTGGTAACGGGGGCAGAATTTCTGATAGTCTGATAGTTGAGCAAAGTGGCTTCATCGACAAGCTGCCAGAAAAGTGTTCTGTAATGGCTAACGGTGGGTTCAAACATATTCAATCGCTGTTCAGTAAGAAAAATTGTCTTTTAGTTCGACCTCCAAGCATTGCAGCTAATATTAAATTGAAAAAAGAAGAAGTCTTAGAGACCAAACGGATTGCAAGCCTGCGAATACATATTGAACGAATTATTAGAAGGTTAAGAGAATTCATAATGCTGACTCCACATTCTTGCATCCATCACAGTTTGATTTCACACGTAGATAACATACTGATTATTGCGGCTGCTCTTGTTAATTTACCACTGCTTTGGCATCTCACATCCAACTTCTTCGCAGCGACAGCCAGTGATGGTTTTCCAAGTCTTGCCCCTTTGCGTTTTCGGTGAAGTGAAAACTTTTTTAGCACCAATCATCGACGCACTAAAGAGCCATCAACTGTTTTACAGTGCGCTGCATCTGATATTTTAGGGATTTTACCCACTGGAACTGGATGGTGCCTTCTTTATTCGTTCTATTTTTTTTCGACACCAATGTCGTCGTCGGCGAATGAAGACGTACTTGCACTTATACAAGTAGTAAATTTAAATAGGAGAAGATTTTGGGTACACCCATATTTACGAAAGTGCGCTGAACGAGGTTCATTCAGTGCTGCGCGTGAATTAAGAAAGTATCCCAACACGTTCAAAACGAAATGGGAATATGACAGCGATATCCAGTGGACGTTCTCCCTTAGAAGCTGTGATTCATGCATAGCGCAGCTCATACCACATCAATGACTCAGTCTGTGTGCGTACCAAGCGCTCCGTTATAGAAGATAGCTCCGGTGTAAAACATTTATTAGCGAAGTCCAAAAAGCGTTCCGCAGACTTGACGAAGACTTTCAAATACGATGAGCAGCTGGTAAGTCGACAAAGACAACGCACTTCGTTCACTTAGTGTGAAATGATGTCTTGTCAGTTGACTATCTAATCCTCTTTCTTCAGCTTTTTTATAGCAGATCCGCTTAAAAAAGTTTGATAGGATTTAGATTTGCCGCAGAGGAAGATGATGAAATGTTATCGATGTCTGTTTGAATTGTTTTGCCTCGAGAACTTTTTTGTTGTTCCGGTGGAGCTTAAGAGAGATTTTTTCCTATAACATTCTTTTTCTGTGACCGAATGCATTTCACTTCTATGCATGAGCCTCATAATAAATGCCTTAGAATGTTTACAACCTCCTGCGAAAGATTCAGAAAAATGAGCATTTACTGTTGATATGTCGAGCATCTATCAGCTTTGTCATAAACTTACCACCCGCTGCTGGACAGTTCCAACATTGAACATTCAGAATTTTTTCGTCATCTTCATTGATTTGCAGTGTCTGATTATATCCTTTGCTGTGTACCTATGCTCGAGACATATTGTACACTTCACGGTGTATATAGGTCCATCTCGCTGCAAACAAACGTAACCGACGGCTAGGTCGCCATAGCTTTCCCGCGATGATCTGTCAAACGTGAATAGAAGGATAAAGGTCATCATAAGTTCAACAAGTTTTTAGCACATTTTTTTCGAAGATGGCTGGATGGAATGAAAAACAAATAGTGGGGCCGCCTGCGTAATTAAAGTGTTTAGCCTCGCTGTTCTTTAGCAATAAGTTTGAATAAATGAGAATGATTTCGTATACTTACATGCTGAGCTTAACGTTCCATATTTCTTCGGCATTCAAACAATGGTAAATGTTTACAAAATAACCCCCATCCCCCTCTAGGGTAGGGGGATTTATAGAAAATGACCCCCTGAACACGATGGTGAAGAGAAGTCGCGGCGGTTACCCCCCCATAAAAACTTATGGTGTTTTGAAGTTTGAAAAACTGCGTCGCAGAATAGCGGACCCGAAGACCGGGGAGCGGTCCAAAAGGGTGAAACCACCCTGGCGGGGTCGGGGGGCAGAACCCCTTGTGGGTGTGGAGGGGGCTCCGCCAATGCAGAAAAAACTAGATTTGAAATGAATTAAAATAACACACACACAGGTACTCTGGAAGTGGGACGTCTTTAAAGTCTCGTCTTTGAAATGATACATTTTGACAAACTTTCAACGAGAACAGGGGGGAGAGGGGTGTGACCGCGCCATTTTTTTGTTAAGCATCGTGCTCAGGAGAGCTTTTTTGACAAATCCCCCTACCTTCTTCCAGAGTGCATGTGTGTGTGTGGGTGGGGGTGTGTTATTTTTATTTATTTAAAATCTAGTTTTTTCTGCATTGGTGGGCCTCCGCCCCGAGCCCCCGGGGGGAGCTTCGCCCCCTCCACTCCAAAAGGGGCCCTGTCCCTTGACCCCGCCAGGGGGGTTTCACCGCCCTGGATCCCTCCCCGGTCTTCGGGTTCGCTATTCTGCAACCCATTTCTTCAAACTACAAAACCCCATAGCTTTAGGGGGGGGGGGGACCGCTGCGATTTCTCTTCACCATCGGGTTCAGGGGGTCATTTTCTATTAATCCCCCCACCTCTCACCCCCTCCGAGGTGGGCGTTATTTTATAAACATTTACCCAAAATTTTCCTGTTATTCATTCGACATTTTGATTTCGCTGCTTTTTGTTCACTTTGAAAGACAGTCAAATACTGTTAGGCAATGCTAGACACAGTCACGTAGTGCGTGTAACGGGACATGCATCGTGATGTCACCACCAATAGCGACGCGTTTCGCCGGCGCCATAAAACTTTGGCTTTTTCAACGCTTATATTTGGTGTTGAATGCGAGAATTATTTATTCCGGATCATCTCGAGTTTTGCTTAGATAGAATTAGTTCATCTGCACGAATCAAATTTTACATTATTTCGAGTTGGAGCTATTGAGCTTAAATAATTTTTTTGGGCTTGAGTTTAGAATGATTGGTATAGTCAAGTAACAAGCAGGAAATTCGTATATCCTTGAAGGCTGCAAATACGCGACGCGCTTATTTTCCTGTTTCTTGGCTTCAGACTTTATTACCTTCTCGCGAGCTTCTTTCCTTCAGGGGCTGTTTTCTTTCCTGTTTCTTCATCCTTCGTGCTATTGCTCCTCGCTGCCGGCGGACGTCTCTCTCCATCTCTTACTCCCGCGTCTATCTGTTGAAACGTGCTTTTCCCTCGATAGTCCCATATTAGTTGGACGACCTAACATTGATCCTCGTTTATCGTCAGGCTGAATGTGGCCATTTCGGATTTGATACCACTTTTTTTCCTACAGTGCTGTTCGAACTCTAAAAGTGAGGTCAGCAGCCTTTTTCTTCATGTTTCAACGTAAAGTTGCTCAAAGATATTTCAGTTTTCGTCAAAATGTTAGTTGATATTATTGATACATTTTTTTTGGAAATTCCATAAGCCTTACGTAGCGATGATAAAATTGTCCCGTTCATTGTGCGAAGGACTTGATGGATCTAAATGACGAATATATACGAGTGTTATATTTAAATTTAAAAAACATTTTAATATCCTTATGATATTGTCCGTTCAAAAGTCAACTGTCCGTGCACTCCAAAATGAGACGGACTTTACAATTTGGATAACGCTCAATTTATAGACTCTGGAGACGACGCAGAAACCTTTCAGAGGTTTTATATTTTTATATTTTTTTTGACGTGCCAATTGCTTTGAGAAATTTTAATTAGGAAACGTGGCTGCTTGTCAAATTTATTTCCAGTCAAATTGGAGAATTTGTATTTGGCTTAGAAAGGATGAATTTGGAGTGAGGAAAAAAAATGAGAAAAAGTGTTCTTCTCCTGCGTTTTCCGGTTTTTGAGTTCGCCGGTTTAGGCTTTACTGGTATATGTTTTGCTAATTCGAAGCCCCCTGGTCGTTCGGGATTTCGGACGATTCATTGAGCTTGGCGTGCTCGGGACTTGCGATTTGTCTTTCCAAGCCACCACCATTCTTGTTCCCTTCATCACAAAAGTTCGCGCTTCACCCTTCCTTTTTTCTACGAGTCCGTACATGTCTGTATCCCCGACGACGTTTCGGTTTTGCTTTTTTTATTCGGTCAACCACCCACGTGATCCTTTTCTACATACGCTATACACCGTGGAAGCGGATTATGAGTGTCTGGCCAACCAATCGAGACGTGATGAAAATGGTCGATGAACCCTACGCAAGCAAGTCCCGCGGATCATTCGATAGATTTCAAAATGTCAACAAGGTAAAATGAAAACTACACCAGGCTAAATGAAATTCGACGAATCCTATCGTCATAAACATCAAAACGTGTTGCGAAGAGAAAATAAAGTTGTACGTTATTGCGCTTGAATTTCAATTGACCATTCTGTTGCTGAATTTGGCAATACTTTTTGTAATTCGAGCAACGTATTTTCAAAATGTTTCGTCTCCATCAACTTGAAACTACTAAACATCGATGGAGCGTAACGGCGAATGGATGAAATTTCGATAAGTTGATGAGAATGGACATTACTGCTCAACTGAATGAATAATTCCGCTAGAGTGTCATACAGTTTGATTTACCAGTTATACTACAGCATATGATTGATTTCACAATTATACAAAACAGTTCCACAACAGTCCTTACGTATACATTATGCGTGACCATTGTGCGGTGTCGCTTGGCTGACCAACGGTCGATCAAACTACTGCCGAGCCTGAACCCTCTTATTGCAATTTAGCCACGAACACAAATACACGCACAGGGACAAAGCGTAAAAGCTAATATAGTTCGTACAATTACCACACAGGTTGCTTACGAGAAAGTTCCTCTCTCCTAGCGCGCAGTTTTCCTAACTAAATACATCAGTTCTGGCTTCCCTCGTGAGGCTCGCCCAACTTATTGTTACAGAACGTGCAGCAAATGCTACCCACCCCAAAGAGAAGGTCCATTTTGCTCCTGCCCGCCAATTATTTAGACCTTTATCGATCGCATGTTCACTGCTGATGTTCTCTCCTGCCAAAATTGGAGCTTAGTAAGCCCTCTCCGCCAGCTCTGCATACATCTTCACATCCTGCCTGTTTATATCCCCCTGTATCTGCATATACTTGTGTACGTATACATAGATCGCGTTACAACTTCGTCTCCGCCAAGGCTCACAGCCTCGGTATTGATGTATAATATTAGGTGTACTAATAATTTCCCGGCTGTTTAAAAAAAAATGATGATTTTTTTTTCTTATAATCAAGTTACATTTTGATCGGGAAAGTTATCTCCGTTTGCTTCCACACATTTCCCACACCTGTCAGGCAAATTGCGAATTCCATGGCGGTAAAAAGATCGTGGTTTTGAGTCGATTACGTTGGTAATGTAATTTTTTACTTTGTCGAACGTTTTGAAGTGGCTATCAGCCAAATGATGTAGGAGCGATCGGAACAAGTAGAAGTCCGATGGAGCCAAGTCTGGTGAATACGCCGGGTGTGGCAAAACTTCCCAGCCCAACGAATCTAAAGCATCTCTGGTCCTTTTTGCTGTGTGTGGTCTGGCATTGTCATGCAGCAATATCCCCGGCGTAGGTCCTTTACGGCAAGCGGCCGTACACAGGCAAGCTCCATTGCTCCAGGATTGCGCTCCATTTCTTCACGTAAATGTGCCAGTTGGTGTTTATAGCACTCAGCCGTGATGTCCTCACCAGGATTAGCAGCTCGAAGTACAGAACATCCTTGATATCCCACCATATGCCCAGAAAGAGTTTTTTACCGTGAATATTGGGTTGAGCGGTGGATCTGGATGGTTCATACGGGCTAACCCAGGATGTACGTTTTTTTAAAATTATCTTACAACAGCCCCTTCTCATCGTTAGTCGCTATTCTGTGGAAAAAGTATTTCCTTTTGAAGCAAGAAAACAAAGACAAAGATGCGTCGCATCATCTCGCTTTGTTGCTTTCCGAAAGCACGTGCGGAACCCACTCTTTTTTAATCTCGCCGAGGGTTTTCAAACGACGGGAAATGTCTTGTTCGGTAACTCCTAATGTAGTAGCAAGCTCTGATTGCGGTTGGCAGGGATCGCGATCCAGCAACTGCTCCAAATCATCAATGCTTTTTTGGCCGTCCTGCTTTCTCCCTATCATCAAGGTCTAAAGTGCCACTCTGGAACCTTTGAAAATACTTATTCACCCTACTGATGGATACGGCATCTTCCCTTAATGTCTGATACATCATCTCCTTAGCCTGAGAAGTATTGTTTCTCAATGCGAACGCGTAAAGCATACAGTACCTAATATGCGTGTTATTGCAACTTATTTTGCTCACCGTGCTCACGATGTATACTTTGAGGTTATATTAAGCTGTTGACCCCGAAAAATAGTCTACTAAGTTGGTATTATATGACATCAGACCTGGAGGGAAAATATTTTTTTTTTTTTCAAATATTCAATACAGCTTTATTCTCAGGCCTCATTTGTACTCATTTGTACACCATAATACATCATCTCCGAAGGAGCGAATGCGAGAAGCTCCGAAATATTGTTCTCTTGTCATTGAAACCTACCCCTTTGAGGTTAATGGTCTTGTATACAATTACACCCCCGAGGCTCAGCGGCATTCATTATTATTGTCGACGAACCAAATAAACCATTTCACATTTCACTCTACCGTGAAATTTAAGATTTAAAATGTTCGCTATTTTACTTACCAACCTATTTGTCTCAGAGTCGACTATACATGTGTCTCATAGAGTTTGCAAGAAGTTTCACCGTTTTATTGGTCTCCGTGTTGAGATTGCTGTGGAGTTGATTCGAATTATTGAAAGAAATCCCCTTTCGCGTTGTTGTTGAGTCTTTCGAACGTGAAATACTTTTGCTGTGTATGTGGTAGGTAGGATGGGATAGTAGAAACAGCTTGTCTTTTAATTTTTTCGTATTAAATACTAGTGGTTATAGCTGTGAGCTAATATGCAAACGTAGAGAAGCTTTGCTACTTGGACGATATAATGAATCTTGGAATTAAATGTGAAATTTGCTGATTCACTTGCATAGGAATTAGGCAGATGGATATAAATCCTGGGAATAGCGGGAAAAAGGCTTACACTACGATTTTATTTCTTATCTCTTCGTCCCTCGGCCTTACTAAAATGGTTTATACTTAATTTTTATGTCTTTCACGCATGTCAATGCATTATTCTGTACGCGACTCCCGAAAGAAGCTACTTTCCGCACATAATAATCAGGAGACAGTGAAAGACAGAGAGAGGAGGAAGAGAGACAGAGCGAGAGATATGTTCAACCATTTGAAAAACGATCGATAATTGCAGATATTTCAAATAATCATCTAACTATACATATGTGTGAGTTTTAAAAAATTACCCGGTTGTCGACATAATAATAAAGATATTTTTTGAATTTACACACCAACATAGCAGATAGTGTCGAAGCTTGCATCGTTGGAATGCAACGAAAGTTCTTTATTACATTTCAATTGCTTCATTTTTATTAACATGAAAAATTATTTTTTATACACGCATAATGTAGATCTTTGAATAGCAGTCTCAGAAAGTAATTGCGAGATTTTCTTAGGCAAATATGGCCGGGAGATAGTAAAAGAAGTTCGTAAGTGTTGACTTTTGTTGCGTTCTAATGATGCAAACTTCAATCACATACTTTCAGATGTGGATAGAACATTATACCAAGTCATTCGAAAGTGCTGCTCGTTTCGAAAGCATAATTTCTCATGACACTGAAGTTCGCATCGTTGGAATTGAGGAAAAATGATTCCTTTTTCATTTCCAACATTTTTCTCGGCAGATTAAGGCCAAAAAAATCACGCACACATTTTGTAGGTTCCTTATTTAACGTTTACAACCTGAATATGTGAAATATGTTTTCGGATAATGGAAATGAGGAATAAAAAAAGAATTTTCATTGAATTCCAATGATGCAAAGTCAACCCCATAAACCATTGAGGTTTTTGCGTATTGGGATTGAAGAAAGACTTATTTAATATCGGCGGAAGCATGTCGCGTTTGCAAATGTCCAACGAATTTTTTATCGAAATGGTTTTTATCTCAGCAACCGTGTCTCTTATTGAACGGATCCATAGACATTAAAGTAGGATAAAGGTCTCGAGAAAGACTTATTTTCATTAAGGTTAGGATCGTTATATCAACTGGGTTCTCCTTTTTTCCCGCCAGATACTGCATTTCCCCATTGACTACAGAGTCACAGTTGCAATTGTCTGTAAAAAGTAAAAGAGAAGTCAAAAGTTTCCTATATGTTCGAACGTTTGTCGACCTACCGATGATGTTTACCCAAGATAACCAGCTAGGGAAAATATCGCTTAGAACGCGCTAAATAACTTCAAGTATCTTGTAAAAGTTAGTTCCAAGTTATCGTCGATGAAGGTCGATGAAGGCGATGTCTTTTCGTCAAAAATACCCTGCGCTGCACTACATGTTACTATTTTGCATTTATAGTACCATATGAGTTTCTTCTGCATGAAAAATATTCGATCCTCTTTGAATAGCATGACACTAGAATAAGCGGCGCCAAAGGAGATTCGAGCGGGGTATCAAAGGAGTGCGGAGGACGCGTCCGTCAATGACGCATACGTGCTTGCGAATATTCACGTGTGTGCACAATGAGATAGTTCGCAGACCAAGGGCACACGCTCAAATAATAATGATCACAGGCCTGGTGAAGGCTTCCATCTTTAATAACACTCTGCCGCTTCGAATTTCCAGCCTCCATTAACGTAGCGAATTCTCATTTGCCCCAAAGCCTATCCCGTGAATGGGAAAATGGTCCTGGATTTGCAAAAGTGCTCGACGTGAAGCTACGTTTACACGGAAATCGACTGTTGATAATTAAAAGGGTGAGAATTACGCCAACCTATGGTTCGAATACGTAGCTTGATTCGCACAACGGTTTTTCCTTTTTGGGTTTCCTTGTAATCACGACACTGAAAGAGAGGGTAAGGTCTCTCGAAAATTGATTCGGACTATTTCTTTTTTTTACCAATGGAATATTTTCTTCGTGGCTCTTGCATTGGGGAGATAAAGTAATTCACGGCGATATTGAATTTAATTAAATTAATAGAGATAAAAATAAATAAAAAAGTATATAGTAAACATGGGCTTGGGGTTTGCACTGTTGGAATGCAACGAAAATTCACTCGATTTTTGTATTATCATTATTATCTACAATCATATTTTTGCAGATTTCTTGTCGATCGCTGAAAAAGAATCGTAAAAAATATTTGTCCAATTTTCGTGGCTTAACACTGCCAAAGGAAATATACAAAAAAAAACAAAAAATTCGTTACAATTCCAACGATAGAAACTTAACGTCATTAGTAAACAGCGTTAGAAACGCATCATCAGAATAATAGATTTCTCACTGACGAATGATATGAAGACGAAAAGATCATTGTACTTCATTCATGCATGAGTAGTTTCGAGTCCATGATGTGTTCCGAGTAGGTGCTGAACTTTCTTTTGACTTACTTTTTTGCCGAGATGATTTTTTCACCCTCTATGGCAAACGATTTTGAGACCGTTTCTGAAGGATCATTGTAAACGGTTTGTGTCAATAGATGCACTTCGAAAATGGTTTATCAACTGTAACGAAACATGATATGCAGAGTGTGGATTTCCACTGTCTGAATAATTTTTTTTCTCTGCTCTTCTTAATTGGTCTGTAAATATCACGTGAACATTTAATTTCGGGAAAAATGAATTGAAACCAGAGACGGCAGGCTCCTGCATGATTGACGAGTTCTCTTTTCGGTCCAATCGTATTTTATCCCTCAGGTTTTCACACGGAATTTCAAATACATGCGAGAGTAAAACTCCCGAATCTCGAGGGTCTATTTGCCCATGGTGGATCTTGAGAGAGGGGAATGTAATCCCCTTTGGGAAAATTTATCGAACTTGTATGCCCTCCATTATCACTCATTCCGAAGCTCGTCCCCGAGATCGATAAAGAAACTTTCCCAGTGCCTCGTGACATTCAGACCGTATCCGGGGTTGATAATGAATTTAAAAGATTTAAAAGTGGTTAAATTTGGTGATTTGTCGATATAGGAAAATTCACAAGGTCATAATATGTCAACAAAACTCTCGATAACAGTCGAACTTTAATGAAATAACAATGTAAACATTATTTTTATAGTGCTAACGTTATCTATCAATTATCCAGATTTCCTAGCCCACATGGCATATTTTGAAAACGTCTAAACATCATCGTGGTAAATTCTAGATAAAACTCGGACTAATCATATATAAGAAATATATGAACGGTTATTCGGATGTAAGAATCGATAGACAAACTTTTTATTAATTTTTGTCCCCGACTCATGAAAAAGCTTTTTCGCCGATAATCATTTTACTTTATGTATTTTTCAAACATCCTGTCGATGCATATAATAAAATGTCTTCAAGACCAAAACTTCACCAAAATATTATGTTTCAAGATTCATGAATCGTTGAGCCTAACAGTAAGTTTCCAAGACATCCGTTTTTACCGTTTATTTGGATCTCGAATGATTCTGATGAAAAAAGGCTGTGAGTTTTCCGTGATCAAATATCAATCGTCGATCAAGAACAAAATGTTTAAAATAGAAATATTAATGCGTTTACTTGAGCAGAAAACTGTTGTTTGCCCAAGATCAATATCACTTAAGTTATCCCTTTCACGAACCTGAATATTTCATAATTAACCGATTTTCGTCTATAATTAGATAAAAATACATCCTAGTATGCTGATAAAATTTCAAGCCAAGTGACCGAACTTTTAATGGAAAATTACAACTTTAAAAATCGTCTCATTTATACGGCACTTTATGAAGATAAAAAGTTGGTCACATTTTTATTTAATAATTGATATACTGAATAACTCTAGATGCCCGATATAAACTGCTCTACGCGTGTGGATTTTTTAAAAATAATCCGTAACAATAATAAAAACAGGGAGTCACCGAATGTTAAGAGTAAAAAAATTAATGATAAAACATGAAAAAAAAAGTGACTGGCAGAAGAATGTTTAAAGCTGCGACTTTTCAGAAAAAAAATGTAAAAAAGTCTAAATGTATTATATTTGCGCAAAATGTTTTACGTCAGTTTATTGTTGGGTATAATGATTGATTTTAACGTGATTTTCATTAAGCGCTGCTATAATTTACCAATGATTAAAAAGGGTCCTGCTCATGTCCCCTAAAATACGGCCCTTCGCACAAGGGATACCGTAATAAAGGAAACGTAGTGCTCAGTGTGTGAATAATATTTTGCAATTTCTGAAAGTATTTGCTCCGAGGCGGCTTCATGTAGAACGAAAAACCGTGCAAAATTTGGTAAAAATGAGGGAAGTACGCTGGCAAGTCTCATTATTTAGTATGTCAATCTCTCGGAGGGTTCGAGAGAGTCCAAACCTACAGGAGACACTATTGCCTTGTACCCTCATAGTTATATATGGAAATGTATAGTGCGTAGATAAGTAATGTTTGCATAGGCTGCGCTTCTCGTTATTAGTTCATCGATTTTTAGACAGCCAGTGTATGCGTCGCCATGTGTACGTTCACCAATACTCGGAGGTTTTATACATTGAGAAGAATTTCCGTCTCTTGGGTAGTGTAAACTCGTCTTCTTTCCTTTTCAGGCAAAGCCTCGAACGAATCCACACAAAGCGTGCCCCCGTTGTGGACGATCCATTTTCTTGATTGAAAAAGTCACTAAAAAACAAATTTATTGAATCGTCCGATTCGTAATATCCATGCAAACACTAAATTGCCGTGCGGTTATGAAATGGCCTAGCTAACTTGTATTTATATTTTCGAAGCAAAGTTTCACGATAAGTCAAAAGTTTGAGGATACCTTGACAGGGCGAAGTTTCGGAGCAAGTTTGAGCACAGGAAACTTCCGAAGGGGTTTGTTGATTTCACAGTCACAGTCATACCGGCATGGCGTTGAAGTTCGCATAGGTAGAATGCAACAAATAGAATGCAATACTTCATTCGAAATATTTTTGATATAGGGTAATTCCGGCGGATTTGGCCATAAGGGAGAGATGGCCAATAGGAATATTTCATAAAATCGCTCACTAGATGTCACCTGTTGCTGTTTTATTCGCTTCGCGTTGTATGCAGGTGTAAGTGTACGAGCAAAAGTTTGGCAACAAAAAATGAAAAAGTAAGTAAAATCCTTTCTCATTGTTTTGTCTGCTGATAACATTTTTTCAAGAGGTCATGATTTATATTGTGGTGATGTTATTTTGTAAAAATAATGGTTATTTTTGTATTTCTTGAATAGTTCACGAGCAGTGCTTTGTTATAACCTCAAACATCGCAAGTATTGTTTCTACTTGTTGACATTTTAGATGTGGCTATCTCTCCCGGAATATTAGGAGAGATAGGCACGTACAGATCGTGTATAATGGCCATACTGTCACTTGTGAGATATTCAAATGATTCGTTTTTCTACATCTATTTTATATGCTTAAGGGACTATACCAGTGTGACATTTAAAAAAATTGATTTCTTTTGCCTTTTTCGACAGTTTATGCTTTCAAGAATATCATTATCATTTATATCATTTTATCTTGCAAAAATCGATAGTTAAATCTTCACACGCGTTTTTATCGAAATGAGATTTTTCAAATTTGCTAACATTGCAACTCAAAGAGCAATTATCCGATTGACTTGGAATTTTAACTGAATACTCTTGAATATATTTACTCTATAATGACGTAGGATGAAAATTGACGATTTGGCATGGAAAAAAACGACCTTTTTCTAGGCAAGAAAACAGACTTTTTTTTCTCAAAACTACGCCATTTTGTTAGGTTTTGATGTTTGTCGAACATCGTACGTCATTGTACAGGAAATACCTTCCAGTTTAACATTTTTTCCTTTTTCGGTTTCAGCTACTCAATCGGCCGGAATCATGTCAGCAGTGGAGGAACTTTTTTGTTTGGCGCCTCCGGAGGCAGCGCACAAGTCATTTGGATCTCAATATTTTTCTATGAAAAAATTATGTAATATAGGTCAAATATAGCCAAATGTATTCTTAATTTCCCGAAACATTTAATGGAGTACTTTTCTTCCAAAAAATTCCCGTAAATCACCCAAATTTTCAGCGTTCACACTGGTATAGCCCCTTCATAAGTGCAAGAGAAAAAGAATTGTTCTCCGAGGGAACTGGACTGAAGAATCATGAAAAGCTGCTGATGGTGCATAGTGTGCTAACTTTGGGGACACGAAAATTGTACTGAACTCGATGATATGTGTTCTAGATGCGGCCAGAAGAAAAAAAATCAAAACAAAAGCAAAGAGTAAACCAAGAGTAGAATTAAGTACCGGCCATCTTTCCTTTACTCCAATGGCCGTCACACTCGGATACCCTGGCAGAGAAGGCCAATCGTGATTTTTGAAAAATACTAATTTTAAGGTTAGTCTCATGAGAAATTGTTTCATTTTTGTAAATCATATTGAAGTTAAATTTGTATAGTTTAATTACAAATAGAGATAATTGAAGAAACGTTTGTACTTTCATTTTGACAGATCTTTAAAAAAACTGTGGCCAAGTATCCCGGCTTACCCTAATCAATTCTGGAAATTAAAATAAATCATTGCTGTTCAAAGATACAAACTTCAACATCCGATGAAGAGACATCATTCCGAATTGTACAATGGTTGATTCGTTTGGCCTTTGTCGAGTCTCGCGTATACACAAATACGTACATATCCACATACTTATATCTATATAGAAATGGAGGTTATTTACGTTTTATATTTCCATATTTTATATTTCCACAGTCTCTGTTATGAATATAGTCAAGAGCGAGTATCTATAGGAGAGACTTTTTCATTCTTCGTACAAACGCTCCTCACCTAGCCCGGTGCAATGCTATCAATAACGATCCAATTGATTGCCAACCGAGGGAGCTATTGACGCGAAAATTCGCCACCGTTATATGATGATAGCGTGCGGTATATCGAGAGATAGCGAAGGTACTTGATTTATCGAGTGGACCCTCCATAACCGTATGGGGGTGATTAGCGTTATCGAATGATAAAAAAAACAGCGTTTATTTTCGACAGCGCAACCATATCGTCGTGAGCATTTTGATTCTTTTTAAACAAAATGTGAAATGTTTTCAAAAATGCGGGCACATGATTTTATTTGATTGATAAATGTAAAAAAAAAATCCCGATAAGCATTTTGAGTACTTGGTCAAGGTTGAGAAAAAAAAATTAAAATGTGTGCATTTACGGATGAAGTAAAGGGAGGAAGTGCCTATTGATTTATTTCACCGTCCATAGAGATTCAACGGAAAGTCTCATTTATTCGGTTAGATCTGAGCATGCACATTGCGCTGGACTAAAAAAAAGAACGATAAAAGAAACATCAGCATAATGCTTTTGCGTCTGGCTTTTACATTTGCGTCGTACGTTTTCAGCGGTTCCTTTCGATAGGGGTGTGTCACGAGTCTCCTGAGAATTATTTTGTGGCCTCGGAGGATCTCCAATTCGGAATCCCGCGGTGACTCGGAGGTTTCGATTTCGGTATCATTCGAGCGAAGATTACATTGTTCTCGTTGCTCGCCCGCGAGGTCGCCTCTCCTTTTGTCCCCAGGATCATTTGGCCGGTTCCCCGAAGTGGACATTGATGGATAGCAAAAGGTTTTTGCCCTCATCTCAAACATGTGAAGAAAAGGACATTTTCTTTTCCTCAGGATAAAAACCTGTACCCAAGTTTTGTTCGTTGACACCATGCGTGCACATACATTTCGCATGGTTAGCATAAATGTACGTTGGAAACAAACAAAATAACGTTTTGGTCCGATGTACTTCACGTTTAATTACTTCCAAACATCTGAGATCTTGAAACGATGTTGCTGAAGTTTGCATCGTTGGAATGCAACGAAAATTCTTTTTCATTTTCTTTTTTCTCCATTTTCATGGTTATCCAAAATCACGTTTGATAGATTTCGGTTGTAGGTCTCTAGTAAGGATGTTAGAAAAGTTCACAGTACCTTTGATTAGCCAGAAAAAAGATTGGAAATTGGAAAAAAATATTTTCGTTGCGTTCCAACGATGCAAACTTCAACATCATTCGAAACGGACAGTTTTCAAAAACGTAAAAATTTAAATGATTTAGTCTCTCGTTTAGGCTACTGTGGCGACCCAAAAATCAGGGTTATTTAAGGGGTGAGATGAATTCAGAATTTAAAAAAAATCGATTTTTTAAAACATTTTCTTGAAGTATAATGTTTCGAAAATATTCCCTGAAAGTTTCAAGTCAATTCGATGAATAGTTTCCGGTATATCCTACAATTAGTGAAGAAGCGTCGAGCCTCCTTGGCAGGTAGCGGACGGCAGCTGCAAGCAACCGGTTTCGACCTCCGAAGCCGGAATGCTTCGAAGACAACAACAAATTGATATTTTAAAAGCTTCCACATCGGCAGAAGCCCTATTATATGGGCCAGGAATTGATCATTCGATGTAAGTAAGTTTTTGATTAGTATTTCTATACATAAATCTATACAAGCGTAAAATTCGAAAGGCTTTCAGAAATGTTCAAAAATGTATTACTCAAAAACTATGAACCGTAGCATAATTTTATAAACCATACTTTCGTTTTAGAATTGCCCAAAATGTTTAAAAAAAAATAATTCATCCCGAAAAACTTTAATTTTTTGAAAAATTGTTTTAACAATTGGCTATAAACTCGACGAGTTTATAGCCAATTATACAAAGAATGCTCAACTTTTCGGCACAAAAATGGTGATATTCGGATTCAGCCGATCAAAATACATAAAGAAAGTTGAGCTTTATCCGACGAGCTGAAAATTTTACGAACATATAATACCGTATCCACATCGAAAAACTTCAAACGCGTTTTTCTCGAAACTATGTTTTACAAGTCGGTGACCACTATAATTAAAAAACCATTCGATGGATTTTGATGAAATTTGGTGTGCTTATTGATAGCATTCAAAACTAGTCCTTAATCGAAGGATTTTTATTTTCGTTGAAAATTTCTATTTTTTTAAACAATAAACGAGCCATGTTGTTAATTTTTGAAAAAAAAAAAGCTTCGATTAAGGACTAGATTTATTATTAAACTAATGATTTTTTTTGGTTTTTTGATTTCAGATGATCCAGTAAAATTTTATGATGGTCACCGCAAAGCACTACATGCCGTAGGGGGTCCGACAAAGATGGCGATATTTTTATAAATAATCAATATTTTTCTTTGAAGATTTGTACAAGTCAAGTTGAAATATAACATAAAAAGTCTGTGTAACCACTTTTGTAAAACAACTTAATTACTACTTAAAGAAATTACCCCTTAAAGAAATTAATTTTGAAGGAATGAGTCAGATGATTGAAAAATCGTTTGGGCATTTATTTGTATGTACATTAACAAAGTTGTGTACCAAACTTCATAAAAAAATCATCATTAAAGAAGTTCTAAATAATCTAGTGAAGGATCTTTAAACGGGAGGGGCTCAACGGTGTACTCGATTTTAAATAGATAATATAGGCTAAGACTTGACCGAGCTTACTTTCATCCTGTTTTAATAATCAAAAAAGCATTTTGATTTTTTTTCCTCGAAGACAAATGATATTATTATTGGTAATAAATAATGAAGAAAATGTTAAGAAGAAAAATGTCGGTCAAGACTAAAATACTATTATACTGAATAGGTGTACTACATTTCAAGTCAATCCGTTCATTAGATGTCAAGAAGTCGCGTGTACATCGTTTTGAAAAACAAAGGTTCGAGACAAACGCGTTTGAAGTTTTACTAGCAGTTCTATGGTTGTAATAAGAGTTTACCTTCAATGTGCGATTCCTGCACCATATGTTGGACCTCCCTCTTCAATTTGAGTTGCCTCAAGCGACGAACGAATCTTCGTCATTTTCCCAGTAGCCTAACGCCTTAACTTCTTATGGAGATTGCGCGATGATGCCCCATAAAATTTCACCCATCTGAAATATTCCTAGTCTGCTCATTCATCCACTTTATTCAGGGTTATATATACGTAAGAAGTATAACAAGTGTGTGTGTGTATGTATATTACAGTACTTTTATTCCTCCGCCCTAAATCTTCGATTATATTTGTCACGGCTCTATTACATTACTTACGCTTGTCTCTCGTTGGGGAAAACCGCTCAGCGAACCAGAGAAAAAATCCAGCACCTACAGCCGTTTTTCTCGATCATTTTCACGGGCTGTTATTTTCTTTGGGAACGAGAGACGGGACGCGATATTGTCTAAGGTAACCCAAGTGATCGTGAGTGGTAGGTACTTGGCTCTACTTTCCAACATTTTTCAAGACACATGACCCAAGGAAGCGCATGGCCTTCTATGCGTTTCTCTCGAAGGATAATTTTTTTTGTAATTATTTTATAAAATCGGAATAGTGCTTCAATTATTCAGAGGAAATGCTCGAGTATGAGTAATATTGTTGAATTTGACTTAAGGCCTTATATACGCGAAAAATTTCAAAAATTTTCATTTTTTAAATTATTTTTTATTCCATTAGCCTGAACGGTTAGGAATAATATAAGCTTTACAGAATTAAAAATTCCAAACATAAGGTAAGATTGCACTTATAGATACCGCACGGCGCGCCCGACCGCCAACTTCAACGCCGTTTTTCCACGATTCACGTTGTTGAACGTTGTGAAAGTTTGAACGAAGGTTCAGATCGCTTTGAAATTTTTACAACATATTCTTAGTATCATCACCTATCGTGTGAACCACACAAACAAAAATTTCAATGACACAACCAAATATGAAAAATAAAATACCGGCAGAAAATTGGGTAAAAAAATGTTAAGTTTCGAATTTTTACTATAATAATTTTTATTAAATAATATTGTTGGTTCACACTGAAGATACATTCATTATGCAATTATAAATATGTTCATTTTTTTCAGACACCCACATCGATGCCAAGAACTTTCACCATCAACGCGCGCGTAAAAAAAATACATTGCGTTATTATGTTATATCTCCGCCAATTGTTAATATTTCTGATTTCTTTTTTTTTCCACATTCTTAACCATGTGCATAAATGATGTGTAAAAAAATGTTGTCAATATATGCGTAATTTTTTTTACCGTGTCTAGAAAAGTACCTTCGAAAATCGGCGAAATCGCGTATATAAGGCCTCAATCTGCCTAGTAGTTTCGTTTTCAACGCAACAGTTATGACGCCGTTATCGTGAGGAATATGAAATTTTTCATTATTGCGGCCTTTTCTTCAATAAAAGAAACTTTCGAATAACTGCACAAATATTTTTTAATATCGCTAGTCTAGAAAATTCTATTATTGTCGTAACCGTGACGTTACAACCTTTTGAGTCGGTTGCGTTTCAGGTATTCTGAATGTGTCGTGCTTCTACTTCCATTGTCCATGCGATCCGATCGATCTTCCGTGGCAATTTTAAACATGAAACTTTAAATTAAAAATATATTTCAAATAGTCGCATTGGGTTTCTACAATTGTTTACCTCCGAAATGTCATAACAGCTAGCGTTATTCTTCTGTAGTGTGGGCCAAATTTGTCTGCAATATTTTATTTCTGGCCGGTTCATCTATCGCTTGCAACGTGTTTGCGCTACCACACGTTCTCTAGGGAAATACTAACTCATCGAACGGGCGCGTGTTTTGCGACCTCTCCTAAGTTGGTCATTTTTTGTTTTGTTTCGTTTTAATGGAACGGTGATAACATTGAGGATCAAATTTGGCAGAATCGGTGATACTACGCGACACTGTGCTGCATAGAATGGTATCAATAGGGAGATAGTGTATTGAGTTTGCTTTTATCTATAGCGCCAGAACGCGACTGACAGAGAGAGAGAGAGAGAGAGAGAGAGAGAGAGAGAGAGAGAGAGAGAGAGAGAGAGAGAAAGAGGCAGAGAGGACAGGGAAAGCGTGAGGGAAGGTTTAACATTTTTTCAATCTATTTTTCACCCCCTCTCGCATCCGTCGGGATTTTCCTGGAAACTCACATACGCAGTTTATAACATCAAAGCCCGACATGTCTCTTGAAAAACCCATTTCCCTGCATACCAACACCCCTCCTGCACTCTCGTTTATGTACAACTGAAATGAAATCGAAGCTCCACCGGCTTCATCGATGTCATCATCGGATTGGCCATACAGAAATTCGTTTGAGAGCCATTAAAAATATCAGAATATGATATGCATGTCATTTAACACCAAATGACAAACGTGAGTTCGCTCTTGGATTCTCGAGATAAGATTACGAATGCAGAGTGTTTACCTTAGAAAAGTACATTCGTAATGAGGACATTCAGTTTCTGCTTAACAGCGAGAACAATATTAATAGAAAACGTTATTTCCCATTTTTTCTTTACATATTTCGTCTTGTTTTTTATCTGCCATACACATGGCAGACATGTTCTACGTGAATTAATTATATGCTTGATTTTTTACAATAATTTAATTGCATTACTCACATCTGCTCATGCTTAAACATCTGGAAAATTCATAATCAGCGGATGATTTTGCATCAAACAGAGTGGCGGAAATTCGATTGAACAGGTAGATTGTGATTGGTGCTAGTCGCTGCGACACAAGTCCTGAAAAAGTGGCATTTTTCATTTCTCGCCAAAATGGATTCGGCCGGCCCTTGTTCGATGCGAAATCGTTTTGTCGTCACGAATTTCGGTCATACGAAGTGCATTTATTTTCCCATTCGTCGGGTAATTGGTCCCAATTAATACAATCTCGTTGACCAACACTGGTGCATGGGCGGTCGGGGTTTCACTCCGGCGGTACTTAATTAAGTTGAGCAGCGTTGGGCATGGCCGATACTTGGAACGGTGACCGCTTAGCCGTGCACCGGCTGGTTTTCAGATTCAACCAGTGAGCGGGTGGCCAATACTTCTGAGACCTTGGTGTGGATGCTTAAGTAAATCGTCTGTGTACCAGGGTATCAGAAGAACATTGAGCTGTCTATGTCGGTACGGTTTTCCCACACCCTCGGCAAATGCGGCATAGTGTAGCTTCAGATAGCTGTGGACGCAATGGACGCTAAGTTAGATTTACCAAAGTGCGCATAGGGAGTGATAGGAAACGTTCACTTGGGAAGGGTAACACGTAAAATCCCGCAAGGATATACGTTGGAACTCAGGAAACAAATACAATCTCATTGACGAAAATCCTTGTAAGCTTCGTGACAACGCTATTCACATTTCGTTACTTACGGCAATTTACCAAAAATAAGTGTGGTATTTTTCACCGAATTACTTGTTAAACATCTCAGAACATTCGATCAGGATAGTCAAAACTAGTAATTGGATCCGCTTTGCGCACGTTAGGTGTAAAGAGAAAATACATGCCGATGATGGAATAGTTTGAGCGTTTATATGACGCCATACTTTGAGAAGGACCAAGAGTGTTGGTCCGATCGAGTTCTACCTGAATATTCGTAATCAGCAGATGATTTTGCATCGATGAGGGTGTCGGCCACTCGATTGGACCGCTAGATTCAGATTGGTCCACGTAGGTGCGACACAAGACCTAAAAATGTGCCTTTTTTCATTTCTCGCTAAAATCGATTCAGCAGGCTCTTGTTCGATGCAAAATCGTTTGGTGGGTACGAATTTCCGAGTCTCAACTTGGCCCAGGCCTTACTTAGCCCAGGAGGTAGATTTTGATCTATAATCGTCTCTCGGATCACCAGTTTTGGTCCGATCGAATTCTACCTACAAATCTCGTAATCAGGGGATCGATTTTTTTCTATAAACATTTGCCGAACTGAGAATTTTGGTCTGATCGTGTTCTACCTTGAAAATTCGTATTTTGCGGAATATTTTGCGTAGAAGAGGGTGTTGGAACTCGATTGGACCACTCTCACTTGGACCTCTCGATCCTAAAGTCTAAGGGCGACCATTTCCATAACGTAAGTCCATGAATATTTGGACTTGTCTTTCACGCTTAATTTATATTTTATTGACAGCATGAATCTGCATCGGTGCGAAAATTTTCATTAAAAGTATAGTAAACGAGCAATCCCGCATGGGTTTAAAAAAGAAATCAACTTCGACGCTAAATTTTCATAGTTTAATTTATCGTAACCTTTCGTTTCTAGTAAATTATTATTGTAGCCGGCTTGTTACTTTGAAGAAAAATAGATATTGCAGAATTCGCTAATCAAATTATTGAGAGATTATCGCTTGTATCTTCGTGAATCTCTCCTCCGTATTAACTGGAATTCGATCGAAGTAGGTACCGTAATAAAGCTTCTCAGAGGATTAAGATCCTTCCTTGAGCTCTAACGGTTCGTTACGGCTCAAAAAAACAAAACATTCCCATAAGGATTATTGGCAAATCGTTTTTAGAACATTAAAAATATATTTTCAGATTGAATTTACTGCGTGGATGTTTCTCATCTTACGGGCGCAATTTATCGAGAGTAGGTAACTGTATTCGACGGGACCTTATGTCATCGTACACATTATACGTAGTGCATATAGAAATTATGGCGTGTATAATATATCCATATTTATCAGGAAATTGATTGTTCTGGCCCTCCCATTTTCTTCTCCCTCTCTCCTTGACCCTGCCTCTCTCCTTTCTCCCGCCATCTTTCTCTTTTCCCGCTCTCCTTCGCGTTCTTTGGTACTCGTACACACTCTCCTTGTTTCCAATTTTTCCTGCCATTTTATTGCTCCTCGTGTCCTGGAACTGACTTTTTCACGATTGTTTCAGTAAAATTAGTAGTTTCTAAAGCCAGAATTTAGGCGTACGAAAAGAAACTGTCAAGCTCATTAGACTTATCTCTTCCGCAAAACAAATTTGAACAAAAATGCCCCAAATTTCCCCCAAGTTTGGGTTACCAAATAAACCCAAAACCCCCAAACCATCTTATACCCACATACACACGCACACCAGGGATGTTGAGGACTTTACCGCCTTGTGGTACATTCTGGATAGCGCTGAAATAGTCAAAAACGGTATTTTAACCTAAAAACTATTAACTTTATCAAAAAAACTTTTCTTACAAAAGTTGTTAGCCTGACAACTTTTTGGGTGAAAAAAATACATGATCCCACTTACAAAAAACATGTTGACCATTTTAACGCCACCATTTTGCATTTTGGACGGAAGATTTTTTTTAACGTCCCCCTTCGAACCCTAAAAGTTTTATTACACTCAATACTTCATCGGAGCAGTTTTTTTTCGAGATAAAGCAGATGTAAGATTAAAATGGGACACCCGGTATACGAAAAAAACACGGTTTCTATATACACAGAAAAAACACGTTTTTTTCTATATAGTCTCGCATAGTCACCCCACCGAAAAAAACCACACAAAATCGTATCAAATAACAATCAAAGCTTGTATACCTGTTTTACCGTAAGTATTCGCTGAGAAGCATCCTCGTAAATGCGCAGAAATACTGTGCACTACTACCCTTTGAAAAGGAAAATCGCTATTTCCCATGTTCCACTGAACGGATTCGGATGTTAATTTGCACATTCCAAAAGTTCAGGAAAAACGCTTTCGCCGATTCCACGCAATTTCGTTGAAGTTTGTATCGTTGGAATGCAAGAATTTTTGTTCATTTACTTTTTTCTTTATCTATATTGTTATCTAAAACAATTCTCGATCGACTTAGGTTGTAGGGCTCTAGAGAGGATCTTAAAAAAGTTAGCCATAGCTTAGTACTCCAAAAAAGCGGCAATTAGAAAAAAAATAGTTTTCGTTGCGTTCCAACGATGCAAACTTCATTCACATCCCACACAAGCGGTACGCAATCGGAAAAACGAAGCTTTCGATAGTGATAGGTATCATTTCAGTCTCATACTCCAACACAATCAGCTTAATTGCATTTCTCTGTCTCGTCCTCTATATCAACACGTAGTCACGGTAGGTATACTATCTATTGCCACAGTCGAGTTAAAAAATAATAGATTTTTCGTGTCCTCGCATCTAGGTGTCGTCCCGTATCCGGATCTTCGCTATTACGCTTTTCGGTGTGTCTAACATTTGAATAAGATTATGTCGGGGAAAAGTAATAAAGGAAAAGGCGTCGGACCAGGGTAAGAATACCCTGAAGAAATTATACCACTTGTTGAAAAATGAGGTTAGACGCGCGATACCTCGCCGCCAGAGAAGCGAAGTCACCGTCGCGAGGGAGCGAGTTCTTGGGAGACCCAAAAAGAAAATCGGACGTCTAGAAGACATCGCGAATCTCGTAGCAGATCTCGAGCGAGTTCCTCAAGGTACAATTACGACTATGACGATGGTGAGCATAGCCCCGAGAGGCCTGTCACATCGTGGTCGTTCCAGTCGGGACTGGAGACCTTCAAACTCCCGGAGTATGAGCATCGAGGATATTGGAATTCCAAAAAATACTCGGGATGACCTTGACGATGGCGGCCATAGCCCACGGGGCGTGTCACCTCGTGGTCTTCCTACTAAAAAAGTACCCGTCTGCAGACAACTGTGCAGCTCTAAAAGCACCGGGACTTAACTCCGAAGTAAAATCAGTTATGAACGTTAGAGCTATACGAAAGGACTCGTACCAAGCAATCGCTCTGACGCAATTGAGTGCTGGGGTAGCAGCTATCGGGCTCTGTTTAACTGAGATGCTCAAACAGGAGAAAGTCGGCCAGAGCCATCGGCAAGGCGCAACTGATCACTCCTCTGAGTGATGCGGACAAAATTCTTACAGATTGACACCACGAGGTATCGCTGACAAGATCATTCGTTGTCCCACGCCTTAACCCCGTGATAAAACAACACCTTACTATTTGGCAAAGACTTTGCAGATAAACTTAGAGCGGCCAAAGCAGTAGAAAGATCGGGCCCGGACTTGGCAAAGCCAACGCCTGAAACTAAAATAGCCCAGCCACCAACATCCAGGCCTCCCCAGGGCAGGAGGTTGGCTACAGAGATCGCTACAACGGATCGTCCCAGAATTTAAACGCACGGGGCCTCTCCTGGAGAAACCAACAGAATTCCCGACAGGATAGGCAAAAGCACCGGTATCACCCCCCCCCCCCCCCCCAAACAGAAGAGCAGACCCCGGAAGTAGAGGTGCGTCGAATCGCGGGGAGTCTTTAACCATTTACGCGAGCGTGGGTGAAATTTACATCCGATCGCTTTGCTCGGGGACGCGTTAATGGGTTTGGAATTCCCTTTAGCCCTGAGGTTTACCAAAATAACGCTCCCCCTGAGTCTAAGTAGTCGCTACAAGAGCAAATCCATCTGGACAAAGCCATAAGTGACTTACGGAAAAAAGAGCTATTTCCCCGTGCGAACCATGTGAAGGACAATGTCTATCGTCCTACTTTTTAGCGAATAAATCATCAGTGGACAAAAGGTTTATTTTAAACTTGCGAAAATTTAATCAGTTTATATCACCTCGTCACTTTAAGATGGAAGATAGACGAACGGTTTCGACTGTTGTCGGAAAATTGATTCCTGGCGTCAATCGATTTAAAATACGCATATTCCCCGATCCCGGTAGTGCAAAAGTACGGAAAATATCTACGATTCAGATTTAACGATACAATGTTTGAATTCAACTGTCTGCCCTTCGGATTGTACACTGCACCATACGTCTGTACAAAACTATTAAAGCCGGTAGTCCAGTACTTAAAAGCCACCGGTATTATATCAGTGGTATATATAGTTGACATCCTGCTAATATCGAAGTCCGAAGCTAAGTGCCTAAAGAATGTCGAATGGACGAGTCATCTTTGAGTCACTGCGGGGTTCATACTGAATTGTGATATATGCCAATTAACACTGAGCCACCACTGTCAATACCTGGGTTTTATATTTAATACCCAGAAAATGGCACTTGCACTGATTCGAAAGAAACGAGAACCGATTCTACAATTAGTATTGGCTTTCAGGAATATGAAAAGATGTAAGATTCGACATTTTGCTCAGTTCATCGGAGTCCTTGTAGCAGCAAATTTAGCTGTTAGTTATGGGTGGCTATATACCAAAGAATTTAAACGCGAAAGTTTAGGGCACTCAAGAAAGTAGACGATAACTTTGACGAATATATGAGTCTCGAGAGTAGCCTGAAACCACACTTCGACTGGTGAATCAGGACTATTATCTAGTAAGTAACCCTATTAGGTCATACAGATTCGAGCTAGAAATATTCACGGACGCGTCTCGCTCTGGATGGGGAACATTCTGCTGCAGGGGAGTAAAAGCCCATGGATGGTAGAGTTTAACCGCGCAGGAACGCCATATTGATTTTTTTGGAACTACTAGCAGCCTTTTACGGCCTTAAATGTTTTGCAAGTAAAAATCGACGGTGCAGAATCCTGCTCAGGATAGAAAACACCACGACGATATTATACATAAATAGGATGGAAAGCGTGCCGTACCCGAAACTCAGCAACTTGTGTTGAAGCATCTGGAAATGGTGCGAAGAGCGCGAAATGTGGATATTTGTCTCATATATCTGTACTAAAGACAATATTGAAGCCGAAAAATTGTCGAGAGTCGTACTGCGAGAAGGGGAATGGAAACTAGGAGATTGGGCATTTAATGAGATACAATCGAAACTCGGAAAATTTGACGTAGACTCTTCGCGTCGTACGTAAACTTAAGACGTCGAAAGTTTATCTCATGGCACAGGGATCCGGACGCGATCGCAATAGATGCGTTTACTGTTTCATGGTCGGAGTATTACTTTTACGCCTTTCCCCCATTTCCAATGGTATGACGAGTATTGCAAAAAGTCCAAATGGATAAACCGGAGTGAACTGGCCGACCCAACCGTGGGTTCCCCTATTTAAATCTTTAATAGTATCGGTAGAAACAATTTTAGAGCCACGCGAGATCTTGCTTACCTGCCCTTTCATAGACTCACACCGACTGGACACGACGCTTACCCTGGTTGCCGCTCGCTTACCAGGCAAGCGTTTACGCTAAAAGGTGTTCCCGATGAAGTATCGATCATTATGATAGAATCTCTGTCGGAGGGAACGGTCAAGCAATACAAGATAGCGCTGCGACTTTGGTGGAAATTTTGTCAAGAAGAAAAAGGTTCTCCGTTTGACTACTCCGTTGCTCGAGCGCTACAATTCTTTGTATCCCTCGTCAGAGAAGTAACATCTTATAGCACGCTGAAAACGTACAGATCGGCAATTTCCCTTCTATCTTCAAACGAGCTGGGAAAAGATGGAAGATCCAAGAATAAATCACCGAAATATCCGGCGATCCGGGACCTAAATCCAGTCCTGAAATACTTAGCGACACTATATCCCAACACGGAATTATCACTGGAAAATCTCACGACGAAACTAGTGACATTGCATGCCCTCATTACCGCACAGCGCGTCCAAACGCTATCGCTGATCAAAACGGAGCATAGCACGATAACGAAGACGCTGGCTCAAGCAAAAAAATACCGCATAGCACGAAAACGTCTGAATGGCATACGAGTCAGCCTCTTTTGAATATCCCCTTTTTCAAGGAAACACAGGCGCTCTGCACTGTGTCTACTTCCCAGCAGTACCTCCATCAAACCACAAAGCTGCGCAAAAAGGAGTTCAATATGTTGATTACATTTAGAAGACTTCACGGACAAGCATAATCGCGAACGATCAGTCGGTGGATAAAGGAAACGCTTGAAAAGCGGGTATTGATACCAAAATATTCAGCGCACATAGCACTCGATATGCGGCTACATCGCCTGCAGCTCGCAAATGAGGGAATATCGAGGTTTTGTTTGAGGGTTTACCGGAAGAGCGGCGGGTAGACAAAATTCGAGGGTGTAATTCTATAGCCGATTCTGTAATCGACCTATGCTCCAGTCAGCTAACGCCGCTCCCGCAATTATTAACGATGTTTAGAGTCAAGTTATCCCGTTTGATAAATAAAAAGTTGTACCCAACGCGCGTAAGCGATAAGAGGTCGTTTACTTAAATTGTCACATGCTTTAACCACCTACGTGTTCAGATAGAGGACGAAACAGCGGAATACAATAGGAGGTTGGACGAACTTGCCTTAATTAAAGTACGACTGTATGCGATTTAAGGCCTTAATTAAAGTACGACTGTATGCGATTTAAGGGCTTAAAAATATAACGGCGAAGATCCGCATACGGGGCGCCACCTAGATGCGAGGGCTCGAAAAATCTATTATTTTTAAACTCAACTGTGGCAATAGGTTGTAGGGGGAAGTCCCGTAACCCGTTCGCCGGGACTCCCCCCTACAACTAGTGTGACTACGTATCTTTGGACGGGACAGCTCATACAATTACAGTCACACTTCACGTAAGTCAAGTTCGTTCAACCTCCAATTTTAGCTTGGAAGAAACGAATTTAAGTACAGACAGACACTACCACTATATAATATCAATAAGATGCCAAAATGGACTCGATCATTTTTCGTCATTCCGCGAATTTCAAAGGTTGCGAGAACAACAACTGTCGTGTATTATTGTCTACTTTTATGCACATACGCCTTTGCGCCCGTTTTGATCCTAGAATGGTCGTTTGCTTTTTTTTCGGATTGCCGGACTGCCGTAGACTGTGGAAATAGAGGTGCGGGTGACCAACGAAATCCCCGTGTCCTCGTCGGATGATCGTGGCAACATCAGAAGGGATGCTACACCCTCGTGGATCACGACATCCGCACCAAGCCGTACGAATCCACCGACTCCGACTAACCCTCATCATCAGTACCTGTCGCCTCATGTATTCTACGGGCGTAACTCTCTCTGCTCGGCAAACGGTGAGTTTATTCTTATCTTCTTTCTTTTTTTTGCCAATAATTGCGTCAGAGTAGCAAAAAGTGGGAAGGGAGATTGATCGAGACCAGGGCAGGAGGGGAAGAAAGAGCGAGGGGGGGCGAGCGAGAGAGCAAGAGAGCGAGAGAGAGAGAGAAAGGGGTCGAGGGAGTCGCCGCGTGGGTAGACATACTGACCCGGCTTATCTCAGGTGACTCTACCTTTGCTCTCCGTCCTTCCAATTAGCCGTATCCCAGCACCGCGCATTGGAAGCATAAATTATGTATTATCGATCGTTCGATCGATCGATCGATCGATCAAGTGTACCAATTTTTGCCCATTCGAGAGTAACTGAAATACTTCTTGTCATTGTTTCTTGCAACTTTTTTCCTCTAGTCTGGATTCTTTTCGCTGAAGAAAAGAGAAAAACATCGAAAGAAAGAAGTATCAACGGGATATACAGGGTGAGGCACATAAAATGTTACAGAGTAATGGCACTCAAACTATTGATCATATCCAAAAGTGTTTCAGACAAAAGTTTCAGTGTTCGAGAAGGCCGTCATACTGAACCACCCTATTTTTTTTATCGGTGGAGGCGCTGAAGCTGCGTCAAGGTCAACTCCTCTTTTTTAAATGGAATGGTACATTTTTTCTTCAACCATCTTGTGGAGCACGTCAAACCGCATAAAAAAATATTAGGGGGTCAAAGTCGTTCAAGGTCATTCAAGGTCACCCATTAAAATGAAATACAAAACTAAATATCCCGGATCACTAACGAATATTTGGTAGTGATCCGAGATATTTAAATTTGTATCATCGATACTGACCTTGAATGCCGTTGAACGACTTTGACCCCCCAATGTTTTTTATGCGGCTTTAGGTGCTCCACAAGATGGTTGAAGAAAAAAATGTACCATTCCATTTTAAAAAGTGTAGTTAACCATGACGCAGCTTCAGCGCCTCCACCGATAAAAAAATAGGGTGGTCCAGTATGACGGCCTTCTTGAACCCTGAAACTTTTGTCTGAAACATTTTTGGATATGATCAATAGTTTGAGTGCTATTGATCTGTAACACTTTATGTGCCTCACCCTGTATACCCGACGAAGTCGTGCATAAGAAAATATTTGGTGGCTTGACTCCGAACGGGCTCTTTATATTAACTATATACCGAAGGGTCATTAAGGTATCCCTTTCACGAACCTTAATTATTAACAATTAACTGATTTTCGTCTATAATCAAGTAAAAATACATCCCAATATACTGGCAAATTTTCAAGCCAACTTACCGGAGTTTAAACGAAAAATGACGGCGCTAAAAAGGGTTGCATTAATACGGCGCTTTATCCCGTGCGAAAATTGAGTTGGGGCTGTGATCGGGCCCCAATAATATTCCCCTAACTTTATTCGGGCCCTCATCTGGAAACCACATGAGGGCCGTTAGCAGCCGATCACACTTTGTCAACAAGGGCCATTAAAGGCGCAACGACCGGGGCCTTATAAGTTGCCTCAATGGCGCCTCATCAAAACCATTTTAGCGCCCTGAAAATGCCTCAACGGCGCCTCATCGTAACCATTTCAGCGCCATAAAATATCCGTATCAGTGGATATACGTGTATGTTAAATGCGTCAGGGTATATCTGTATTTGTTTTTATGTAATTGTTCACGTGCATAGGTGTGGAAGTGAGTACATGTCTATGTATGTGTGCACGCCTAGAAATGTGATTGCGTATTTGCATGTGAGCCTTTATGACAAACTGCCATGACAAAATTAATATTAAAAATAATCCATTCTAAGGAATGGATGTGTAGTAGAAATAAAAAAAATATATGGGTCTACTGAATCACTAGAATCTATTTCCATTGAGGGAATGATCTGGAAAACAAAGACCAATTTATTTACTTATCCTACAGTCAGATAATGTTTATGAATGGGAAATATCAGCGAAGTCTTCAGAAGAAATAATTTCCCCTATGGTGAGTATTGAGCGGAAATTAGTTGCTATAAAAATGTCGAGAAAACCGGTTGGGACTGTTCACACTTATGCGTTAGCATTTCTCCATGTATGAGTGAAACCATGAGTAATTGTTTGTAGCTATGTAAAAGGTTTCTTTAATTTGATAAATAAATACTGTTTGATGTTTGTCTGCATATTTGTGTTCTTCGTTGATTTTTTATTTGCTAATGCCCTTATGCTTTTTCCCAATTTGTGTTCGATAATATTATTTGATCGATGTATATAATCGATTTGAGTAATTGAAATACCATCAACCATGTAGCCTAAGCTATTCATACTGGTTTATCGCTATAATAGTCAGATCTGGGCCTATTGTGGAGATCCCTACTTGTTTATCCCTATACTGGCCAAGTCTGGGCCTATTTTGGAAATCTCTGCAGGTTTATCCCTATAATGGCCAAGTCGGGTCCTTTTGTGGAAATCCCTACAGGTTTATCCCCATAATGGCCAAGTCGGGGCCTATTGTGGAAATCCCTACAAGTTTATCCCGATAATGGCCAAGTCTGGGCCCATTGTGGAAATCCCTACTAGGGAAAGCACTAGGAAAGCCCTGAAAGGCCCTTATTTTTATTAGGGATGCCCTATCAGTTTTCCGCACGGGATGGAGTTGACACACTGGCCATACATCTATCTAATAATTTATCCACGAAATAACTTTAAATGCCTGATATAAACTGCTCAAGCGTACAAAAAAATCTGACGATTCCGCAAACACCATGAAAACAAGGGCTCACCGAATGTTTAAATAAAATATTAATGATAAAATTTATAGAAATGTGTATTAGAAGGAAAACCGTTGTCCTGGTTTAGTAGTTAGCGTGCTTGCCTCTGAACCAGTACATCTGGAGGTCGCGGGTTCGAATCCCAGTCGCGTAGTCTCGGAGAAAAATAAATACGGGAGTGGCGTATCTTTAGTTCTACACGGAAGTTACGCACACGGAGCGGTACGTGTGCGTGTCGTGTGTGTATTACTGTAGCCTGTGATTTATTTCTCGAGGAAACGCGACTGGCTCCGAAACTAGGAAGCGAACCTGGGACCGGCTGTATTGGTATATGTTTTCCGCAGTTTCCCTATACTCATGGCAGAAATGTCATGGTGAATGCGATACAGAGAGGGAAGTCGGCTATGGCCGTATGGTGGGAATGTGAAGTGGAATATGGCGGGGAATGAAATAAGGGCAAGGACCCTGTACAAATGGAAGCTACAATAAGAAAGTGTCTATTAGGAGGATTTTTGTAGCCGCGACTTTTCAAAGAAAATGTAAAAATGGCTCAATCTACCAGATTTGCGCGATATTTTTTATTCCAGTTTATAGTTGGGTATAATCATTTATTGTGACGTATTTTTATTAAGCGCCACTGTAATTCACCAATGATTCAGAAGGGCCCTCGCTATGCCCCCACAAAAAACGGCCATCCGGGAAAGGAATGCCTTAAGTTGGATGCCTCTAACTCGATGAGCCACGCGCAAAAGTATACCCACACGGTGAAAACGGAAAATTGATTAGCGTTCTAATCGCAACGACGTTTTCCCTTTCCAGGGATGATAGAAATGCAATAATGACAGCTGCGTGTCATAATAATTACGTACATCCCCACTCATAGCGTGTCTTTGATTTTCGTTTTCAAGCGTTTTTCTTTTCTTTTGAAAGTCCACCTCGTTTATAGCTCCCAAGGACAGAGAGTTGCTCGACATTTCGCACGCGGGAGGATTGACGACGATCTTCGGCTGATTCGTGCAAAGACCTTCGCGTCCCTGGGCCTGGACCGTACAGAACGTGTTCCCGGCTCGGTTCTTCGGAGTTTCATTCGCAAAGAGGCGGTCGATAAATGGAATTTAAAGTTTCGTCACGTTCGTCCGTTCTTTTTCTATTGTTATACCTACACGGGAAATTTATCAGTACGATTTTTCGCTAATATAATTCATTTGAGCGCTTGTACACTTGATGTACTGTGAAAGATACTCAAACTTGGCTTTTCGAGTTTCTGGCGAGAAAAAAAAACGTTTCTAACGTTTTTTCGTTGACCGGTACGTGGCCTCTCAATGATATGCAGACAAACCACGTTTTTCGCGCAGTATGAGAAAAAATGATATCAAATTAAGGCCGTATTCTAATGTGAACACCCATTTTTGAGGTGATTTCTTGGGAATTAAATTTAGAGAATCGTTTAAATCTACAGGGTTAGTATTTCACAGTTTTAGTTATACATGTTTGAAGTAACATTTAAAAATTTTCAACGCCTCTTGTTCGAAATTATGCATGATATTTGATATTGCGCAGGTCATGTGGCGAAATTTTTTTATCGTCGGGCGTTGTGATTATGGCCGTCCTTGTCATCTAAAACGAACGATTCTTTTAAATTATCTTCTTTACGAATATGGTTTTCGTTTGGCCCGCTAATAAAAAAAAATTAGGAAAAATTTACGAAATTCCGGCGTTTGAAAAAGATTACTCTGGTTTTGACAATAAAATTTTCACGCTTCGCAGCCTGGAAAAACAGTAATTTTGAAGCAATGAAGAAGATAGAGGGCCGAACGATAGCATGACATGTACTCTACATGTGTGGAAAATTGCAAGTTCATCGGCCCAGTAGTTTCTGAGAATGATACACGCCCGAAATGAAAAATTGTGTTTCGAAAAAAAGGCGTTTAAAGTTATCTGCCTGGCGAAATCGGCCTAGAAGTTGCTACTTCGAAGCTCGGCTATGTTTACGAATTTCACTTAAAAACTTTAAAGGCACGCTCTTAAGACCCCAAACTATAAAAATATGAAGAAAATAACTTTTTTGGACCCGGCAAACAGTTAAGGCAGTATTGTTGTCTAAAGCGCAATTTTGAAGGTAATTTTTAGGATGGAATAACCTTTAAACCTTTCGACCTAAAAAAAAAATTTATTCATGTTTATTGATCCTTGAAATATGTACAAACAAAAATAAAGAATTATTATCATGTACTTTTGTAAGTTTGTATACAACGGTGCGCCGAAAACGCACCTAATCGGCGACCAGTGTTATGGACGTTGTATGAATCGGAAAACAAACCAAACATATTCTTGAGTGGTTGAGCTACAGTCACGAAGCGGAAAACAGGGTTACTTAAAATAATTAATTTCGAAGACATAAGTAAGATGATTAAAAAATCGTTTGGCCATCTATTCGTATGTACATTAACAAAGTTGTGTACCAAATTCCATACAAAAATATTAGTAGTCAAAGAAGTTATGAATAATCTCGTGAAGGTGGTCTCAACGGCGTACTTCATTTTGGCCAGCCGGTTGATCTTAAACAAAAGTAACGAGTTTTTTTTTTAAATTACAATAGATAATATTGGCTTATACTTGACCGAGCTTTCTTTAGCGATCGTGTTTCAATCGTCAAAAAAAAAAAATGTTTGATTTTTTTTCGAGGTATAGTGACATCATTATTGTTAATAACTAATGAAAAAAATGTTGAGAAGAAAAAAGTCCGCCAAGGCTAAACTACTATTACACTGAAGTGTACCAAATTTCAAGTAAATCTGTTCATTAGATTTCGAAAAAACGTGTACACCGTCTGAAAAATTCAGTTTTGAGAAAAAAAAAGCGTTTGAAGTTTTACTAGCAGTTCTATCCTTGTAATCATAAGTTTACTTTATTCTGTGATTCCTGCATCATATGTTGGTCTTCAATTCGAGTTCCCTCAATCGACGAACGAGTGTTCGTCGTTTTCACAATAGCCTAACTCCTTAATCTGTATGTGCGTTGTAAAGTTTGGTACCATATTCAGCAAGAAAAAAAAATTGATAAAGTGGCGCCATGCTAAACTTTGATTATCAATATTTGCCTTTTCTCCCATTCTACGAGTTATATAAAAAAAATCTTTTCAACTCAATTCTACTACTAACGTTGAAAAACACCCTTCTAAAGGGGTATGCCAAATCTGAGCTCATTAGGCGAAATGGTTATCAAGATTTCGTGGCTGGCGATTTCAAAAACATAGTTGCGAGAGAAACGCGTTTAAAGTTTCTATACCCTTCGTAGCATATACCCGAGCATACTCCTTATAATTTCTATAACTTTGCTAAGTTTATGAGTATCATTCAACAGTTTCCACAGATGTATTCGGAAAGGTCTGTTGAATAATAGAATGAAATAAATTAAAAAAAACGATTATCCAAGTTTCTGGACAACAATACTGCCTTAAGGAGTTTGATTCAGATTTATGCGGTAAATTTATTGTCATAAATTGAATGTACTCTCTACATTTTTCAATCGATCGTCTACACCATTTGTACTAAATTTACAATTGAAGAAATATTTTTTAACACAGGGAGATGCATAATTGTCACAATGTACTGAGTGATTACACAGCTTTACACTCATGTCAGTACAGTTTTACACTCTGTACGGAGGTCGCATTCAGTATACCACAAAACATGTACTGTTTGAATTTGAATCAAATGGTATCGTCAATTGTCCCGAAACTCCTTGACTTGTATTCATCATACAGGACCTGTGAATTGGTGCGTTTAGAAAGCCCCGTGTTTTACGGCTTCTTTTTTCTATATAGTGGACGGTTAGAATACAGAGTTAAATTTATAAAGTTTAGATGGTCAGAATCAAAAGTTTTTCCGAGCTCTTATCCGAAATCCCAAATAGTTATATATGTATTGAGCTAAAACGAACGAAGTTAAATCTTTGGAGGTCATCTCATTGCGTGGGAGTAGAATGTAGGACGGTGGCAAAGAGGGGCATGGGGAATGGTGAAGACTCTGTGAAAGGAAAATCCAAAGAGATTTACTCTGAGCTGGGTACGTTTTTTCCCTATCTCCACTTCTCTCCGTGTTTTTTCGCTTGTTTCAACCTGCACACCCTCGGAGGCTGGTCAGCAGCGTGATCTTCTGCTTGTCTCTCTGTCAACCAGCTCACCGTGTAATCGAGTCGTTGACAGGGGGGGGGGGGGGGGGGGGCAAAAAATAAACGCCAAGAAAAATAACGAGAAAAAGGGAGTGCGGGCGTGCCCGCCCGTGCTTTCTAATTCTGTACACTCGCAATCATTTCGCCGTTTTCCTAGATGTCCAGACGTAATCTCTCGCGAGGGAGATAGCTTTTGTGTAATCCCGGTGCTTATACGTCTCAAAACTTCGATCCTGCTGTCCGAAGGTTCTGTCAACGTGTAGTTGGATATGGCACGTTTTCTTCGGTTCCGATGGATTGAAGGTCGCGCGAACCATTCTTCAACGCTGGAGTAATTGGAACAAAAGAACACGCTTTTCAGACGGGATTGTTTTTTACAGGTGCTGCGTGAAAGATGGACTCAAGGCTTTTGAATGTCTGAGTGGACGGCCATTTTTTGTCGCCCGTCGAGTTTTTGTTTATTTTTTATTTTTTAGGAGTTGTAGGTCTTCGATTGCTGCATAGAGTTTAATTTTCTCTTGCGATAATGCATAAGACGTTTGATGAGAGAACGAAGTAATAATTGCGCCACTGGCGGTATATTGATAGGAGCTTTTCTCGACATTAACGAATTATGCCTAGTCGTAACAGTCGAAGACAGCTCATTTTGCGATTTTTCGAAATAGAAAATCACGATGGAAAATATCTACAAAAATTAAGCACTTGAAAAATTATGAGCTGAAGAATACCCTGTAATTTTTTTCTGTAAAAAATGTTATTATACTCGATTTACAGCCAATGTGCGGGGAGCACCTTTCGAAAATGGTTTTTGCGGTGAGCAATGCCCTTTCAAACCAGGGTATACAATATAAATTTAAATATAAAAAAAAAACGAAATATGAAATTAAAAAAGGGAAGAATGGGCATTTTTCGTTCAGCAAATCCAAAGTATACATCGAAAAAACAATATTTCAATCAAGTACTATATTTTTACATATAGAAAAAGGCCTAAAAATTTTAGAAAGATCGATGCAGTAGTTATTGAGATATTCTGCTCACCTACTTTGAAAACGTACTTTCGAGAAAAAAGCGTTTAAAGTTCGAACGATGCTCCGACCGTTCCGACGGGCGTCAACATAAGAGCTTATAAATCTGTCAATTTTTATCCGATTACTTTGAAATTTTCAGTAAACATTTATAAGATGAGATACCGTCAAAATATATGAGTTTTGGAAAAAGTGATTTTTTTACTTTTACAACTAGGCATAACCCCTTAATCGAGAAAATGAAGAAGTTTGTAGGTTTGGAGTGCAATGATTTTTCTTCATTCGTTCACTCTTGTCTGTTCAGGATCGCCCGAAATCGTGGAAACTTTTGCGGGTCTTTCCAAGGGAATCGCCGCGGAAAAGCAATACATATATATACATATATATATATACACCCACACTAATATATATTTTTGACCTCTTATTTCGCCGCATTCCCGCCGCTACAGCATTACGTAATTATTGCTCTGATACAGCTTTCGCCGAGTTGATCATGATGTTCATTTGTTCTAGTATAGTGTTTTCATAGTTATAGTGTATCTTCGGACCTTACCGTAAACTTTTCGAGTACATACCTGCTCTGAGATTCGGTAATGCCACCCTTAACCCTAGGACCCTACCCATGGGTACCGCAAACCCCACATTATTAGTGAGAAATGCTAAGATCATTTTTCTCGCTTTGTTCAATCGCATTTTTCACGGTGATCAATTTATATTAGGTTTTTTTTCGCAAAGCCTATTCCATTCGTGAGTTCTGGAGCGTCCGATTAAAAAAAAATCTCTCTACGACAAACAGTTCGTTAGCAGCGTTGATTAAGAGTGCTGGGGTGTGCGTAACGCCAGTGTAGGCTATTTGTTTCGTACAGATAGTGTACGGTCCTAGGGTTAAAACGTGCATACGGTTTTTTTTTCACTCCTGGAAAACTGAACGTGGACGATGAAAAAAGTTTCTATACGATACCTCACCACAAGTAGATTGAACTCAGCATACTTGTAATATCTTAAGTGAGAGTTGAAGATATCAAGAATTATCGAAATAGTGACTTTGACAGAAATGCGAATAATCAATGGGTCGGCTATAAACCATATTTTATTCATGCTGCTAGTTAATCAAAACGGTAGGGATTGTAATCGCACGTTCATTTCCCAGACAAACCTGGAGAATTGTCGAGACGTACAATGCGACTCGTGAATTTCGATGGTGTGTAATTTAATCGATTTTTGCGAACCCATTTGACTCTGTAAATTAAAAGTGGACTGTTTCGTCTCGTGAAAAACTCAATTAGCAGCTGACGCGAGTATGACGAAATTGGATCTTCCGTTGAGCTGTACGCAGTTCATACATTGTTTTGGTTGTCTGAGACTCAAAGATATGCAGCATGCCAAAAGTTGCTCAGAAAATTGTCATAAACTACAATTGGTATTGTTTCATAACTCACAAATAATCTACTAGGAATACTGATCTGGCCATAAATGTTTCTTTTTTTCACCGATCGAGGTATCATTTTCTATTTTTGGCCAAAAAATTGTTTTTCACGAAAAACCATTTTCTTCTCACACTAATTCGTCAGGATTTGTTTGTTCAATTTGTAATTGTGTAAGTCTTTTCATCCGAATTGAGATTATATTGACTAATATATGTAGTTATTACGAGAGAACAATCTAACGCACTTGACTTTTTGTCTCGAGGTAGTTCACGCGTCGCTTTCAACAAAATTTATGAAAATGTTTACTGGCCAGGAACATAACTTAAGTGTCCGCCTTCGATTTAGTTGAAACTCATATATGTGATAAAACATAGAAAACTATGGGACACGTATTTTTTGTCTGCGGAAAAGCAATTTTAAGGGATGAAAACCACCCGTCAAAGAAAGGCGTGCTAAAGGGGTTGATGTGATTTTGCAGTTTCACTCACAACCAGCAAACCGATCTCAATGAAACAAAAGAAAATTCTTCTAATGTAAAGCGATGACAAACCATAAAAGTATTAAAACAAAATTACAGGGTGACATGCGTTTTTTTAAGTGGTGGTTTCTCCCCTTTAAACCCCTTCTTATCGATAAAAAAATACGCTTCTAATAGTTTTCAATGCTTTATCACATATATGAGTTTCAACAAAATCGAGGGCGGACACTTAAGTGATGTTCCTTGTGGGTGAAAAGAATTGTAATGTTTAATTGTGTCAATTCATGGCGTTGAAGTTTGCATCGTTGGAACCCAACGAAAGCTTTTTTAAATTCTCATTTCTTTATTTTTGTTATTATGCAAAGTCCTTTTTTCACATTTATCATGTAGATCTTTGAACAAGTAGATTGAACAATAATATTAATTTTTTTAGAAAATGTAGGCAAAATTTGCTAAAAGAAATAATAGAAATGCAGAATTATCCATTTCCATTGCATTCCAACGATGCAAACTTCACCCTCGTGGAAGTTCAAGAAGCTTCATCCTTCCTAGTTCGAGATATTTGACGTCACCCGTGCGGAAATTGAGTTGGGGCTGTGATCGGGCCCCAATAATATTCCCCTAACTTTATTCGGGCCCTAATCTGGAAGCCACATGAGGGCCGTTAACGGCCGGTCACACTTTGTCAACAAGGGCCATTAAAGGCGCAATGACCGGGGCCTCATAAGTTGCCTCAATGGCGCCTCATCAAAACCATTTTAGCGCCCTGAAAATGCCTCAACGGCGCCTCATCATAACCATTTTAGCGCCATTAAATATCCGTATCAGTGGATATACGTGTATGTTTAATGCGTCAGGGTATACCTGTATTTGTTTTTATGTAATTGTTCATGTGCATATGTGTGGGCGTGAGTACATGTGTATGTATGTGTGCGCACGTAGAAATGTGATTGCGTATTTGCATGTGAGCCTTTATGACAAACTGCCATGACAAAATTAATACAAAAGTAAACCATTCTAAGGAATGGATGTGTGGTAGAAATAAAAAAAGAAAATATGGGTCTACTGAATCACTAGAATCTATTTCCATTGAGGGAAAGATCTGGAAAACAAAGACCAATTTATTTACTTATCCTACACAGTCAGATAAAGTTTATGAATGGGAAATATCAGCGAAGTCTTCGGAAGAAATAATTTTCCCTATGATGAGTATTGAGCGGGAATTAGTTGCTATAAAAATTTCGAGAAAACCGGTTGGGACTGTTCACACTTATGCGCTAGCATTACTCCATGTATGAGTGAAACCATGCGTAATTGTTTGTATCTATGTAAAAGGTTTCTTTAATTTGATAAATAAATACTGTCTGATGTTTGTCTGCATATTTGTGTTCATCGTTGATTTTTTATTTGCTAATGCCCTTACCCTTTTTCCCAATTTGCGTTCGATAATATTATTCGATCGATGTATATAATCGATTTGAATAATTGAAATACCATCAACCATGCCTAAGCTATTTATACTGGTTTATCGCTATAATAGTCAGATCTGGGCCTATTGTGGAGATCCCTACTGTTTATCCCTATACTGGCCAAGTCTGGGCCTATTGTGGAAATGCCTACAGGTTTATCCCCATAATGGCCAAGTCGGGGCCTATTGTGGAAATCCCTACAAGTTTATCCCGATAATGGCCAAGTCTGGGCCCATTGTGGAAATCCCTACTAGGGAAAGCACTAGGAAAGCCCTGAAAGGCCCTTATTTTTATTAGGGATGCCCTATCAGTTTTCCGCACGGGCAGAGTTAGTAAGATGTCATATATTTTCTATAGAAATTGTATGGGACTAGTGTCAATGACTGACGCTAGCCCCTTTTTTTCATGGTAGGAGTAAGCCCTCCGATGTATTTTCAGAAAAGAATACCAGACAGCAAAAAAGTATTATTCACATGAAGCAAAAAAATATTGACCTTCTTTACCGAAATACGAACACGAAAAGAATTGGATGAAAAAAAAATGCTAGCTACGTAAAAAATACTGGTCACATAGGACAATACATAACAGTGTAAGAGTGTGTCCGCATAGATAAGTCTTTCATGTGTAGTAGCGATCCGAATAGGGTTGAAGTTTGCATCGTTGGAAGGCATCGAAAGTGAAATTCCTTTTCATTGTTCAATTTTTTGCCCAATTTGAACTTTAAAAAGCCCTCGAAAGTTTTCACGTATTATTACCAGAGATTTATGACCTCAATTCGCAACAAAAACGGCTTTGGATAATTATAAAGATAAAAAAATGAAAAATAAAGAGCAAAAATCGTTGCATTCCAACGATGCAAACTTCAACGTCATCGTTCCGAGTCCAGACTCAACCAAAAACTGGGTGCTCAACTGTTCCTATCTTTTTCTATTCGTTATCGGGGAAACTGTTTTTTACGATATTGCAACACAAGGACTGTATGCTTCTGTTGAAATCATAAAGCGGGAAAAAAGCATTGAATAATAAACATGCCTGCTGCAACGTGAATTTGATTTCACTTACGAAAACAACCTGTGGCTTTAGTTTGTTATGATTCTCCATTCCAGGCACGATAGTTCGGTGAATTATATGAAACATCGACGATGGGCCCGACTATTCTGATTTTATGTTGATTGTATTTGAAAAATCTTTCTTATAGCTGAAAATGCCTTATATCGAGTCGCAAGTTGCGTGCTTAATATCTCTGCGATTGGCTATACGGGTACGAAAATACGTTCGCGTTGATTCTATTACCAGCAATTTGAACGGTGATGGCAGATGTGGGCTGGATGATTGAAGCACTTCGGAATTCTGCTTTCAACCGTGAAAATGGAATATTTCCAGCATTATTATGGTTTTCAAAGCCAACGAAAACTTGGGTTGCCGATCTCGGGGAAAACTTGTGGAATGTAATTAAATGAAGAGAATTTCGCCCTGGAGCGATACCAAGACCGATACCCTAACGACTCAAGTGCAGAACCAAGATTTTTCACGGCTTTTTTATTTTTTTTCCTTTCATCCATCTTTCCCCTCCATGAGATTATTTTATCACAGTGGCAAAGAGATGCTTCTTTTCACCAGAGAGAAATTCGAAGCCTTGCCACGGTAATTCTAGACGTTCGGCCTCCAGGGACGACTTTCCTTTCGTACTACTTTTATATTTCATCGCGTTACCCCCACTCGTGTAAATACACAATTCCAACACCAGAAGCAGAAGACAATAGAAGAAAATTCTAGTTCGTAGCTATTTTTATCATGTCATCCACAGACAGAGAAAGATATAGAATTTTATATTTTATTAAATTTAAAAAATCGCATTTAAATCGCATTTATATTTTCTTAAAGCACATTTAAATCGCATTTATATTTTATTAAATTTAAAAAATCGCATCTTTTGAAAATACCTCTTTGCGGGCAAGTCGAAGTACGCTTCCGGTCTATTTACACGCACGCACATTAAGTAGATTTTTTGTAGGAATGTATGCGGAATGGAATCATCATAAATAAGACGCTGTTGTATAGAAATTCATAACGAGCTATTAGTCAAAATGGTATAATGAGTTGGTTAGTAAAATTGGGAATCCACAGGATCGTTCTTAAACTCAAACTACAGGATTGTGCCAGATTTTCGTTCGAATAGGCGAATACCGACGAAAAAATGGAAATGGCATAAGCTCAACGCTGTTCTCTAACATGAAAAACCGCGCGAGCCTCCCCCTTCTGATTTCGATGAAATTTGGAATGTTTGTAAATTCGGTCGAAATACTTCACATGCTTTTTTCGTATTGGTGGAATTCCATTTTGAAGGTATAAAACGTACCCTTAAAAATCGGTCATCTTTGGGTTCTTTGGCAATAACTTATGCACGGAAAGAGATACGAACAAATGTCGAAAGAAAAAAGTTTTATTGTGGAGTACTATATATTTGTGATGGAACGATGCGAATAAAAACAAATTTCATATAGTTTATTCGAATACCATTTTTGAATCCATATCTACAGAAGTTTTCATTCGATAAGGGTTTAAATTAGCACCTGTGTAGAGTATAAAAAAGTAGCGGGTGCGTGTTTTTTCTGTTTCAATATATTTCAATTGACAGATTAAAAACCAACCTCCGATTTTTTTGCCGCCATCGGCCCCTTACCATTTAATTTTTCGATACCCTATTGACTTCGTGTGCATGTAAACCCATTGGATTATTCGACTAAATATTTATGAACGATAATCTTCCTTCGCCCTTCCCGCCACCCTCCCCGTGAACAGGAAATTCCACCCTTGAAAATTAGATCATTTGCAGAAAAAAAGTAGTTGTCTCTTTGAATACTTTGCCTTTGTAATGTGAAAATTGTATATTCGAATACTTTGTCTTTGTAATGTGATGATTAATGTTTATTTGCGGTACGGGCATTCTGCTTACTTCTTTCGATACATGTCTTAAGGCGTCAAGCTACTAATCAACTCGAAAATCAGGGTTATTAAAAAAAAATTATTCCGAAGGAATAAGTAAGATGATGGGAAAATCGTTTAGTAATCCGAAACTTAGACTAGCGTAATGTTTAATGGAAGATGCGTTATGCATATTTACGTATTTTGCAATTAAATGAATACAGGAACATGTTTCGCACCGCGTTTTTCAGAGATTTTCAGGACCAAAATGGTGTTGGAGAAAAAATCTGACTTTGGTAAATGGGCGCACGGCGTTCGGCTCCTGCTGTATAGTGTAGCTTAGGACCGCTGTGAACGCAACGGAAGTAAGGCCAGATTAGCGAAGTGTGGGTAGAGGTTGATACGAAAGTGGGCAATTGGGAAGGGCAATCTGTAAACACTGGTAAGAGGATAGTTTGGAATTCAGGAAATAATTTGGTATTGAAGGAAGAATGGCGTTTACCGAATCTTTATCTTTAGTACGAAAAAATGCAACTTCCATATCTACTGATCTAGTATTGCCAGTCGCTCGCCCTTTGCTGCATTTTGCCGCGCATCTGCCGATGATGACCATTGTTTCGGCCGAATCACTGCAAATTTCCACTTAGCATAACAAATATTGTGAGAAAACCAGCAGTATCTTAAGCTTTTTTGCTTTTCTTGCTACTGGCCCGGTCAACTAAATTTGTTCAATTTTTTTTAAGAAAAATTTTCTCGATTTGTGAAGTCGAAAAAATTGAATTTTCTTTCGAAAAATAAATGTCAAATCCAATCCGGCAATATAAAAAACTTATTTTTCTCGGTCATTCCGCACTACAGATTACACGCTACGACGGAGACGTCCCATGACCTTGAGGATCGGGCCACGATTGAGCCTACCTAATCGAAGCACATCCGCACCGACGACTACCACCGATGGAGAATGGCCAGCGCACAGGTAAGGTTTTTTCATTCTCCACCAGTCCTTCAGGTCTCAACCAAGCCTGCGCTTTTTCGGCATTGGACTATTTTGTTGTATCGATACGATGATCAACTTTTGATAAATGTACATGAGCCAATTGTTCTTCAATATTCAATTAAATATGCCGAACGTACGGGGTCATTTTATGTCAATGCATCTTGTCGCCAGTAGTTCTACCATCATTATGTGTTCTTCGAAATGTTGCGATAAAAAATTGCCGAATTCATTTAACTCGAACAGCATCGTGTAAAATATTTTCGTGACACATACAGAGTCCCAGCGAATACAGTGATGAGGTTTTTTGGATTCTGACAAGACACTTGAGTGTCCTCCTTTGATTTTGTTAAAACTCATATACGTCAAAAAACATTGAAAACTAATAGACACGTAGTATTTTTTATGAGCGGGAAAACGGGTTTAAGGGGGGGAAACCACCCCTCAAAGAAAGACGTGTCACCCCTAATTTAATTTTGTTTCAATAGTTCTATAGTGAATTTTTCATCGTTATGCATTAGGAGATATTTGATTTCAGTTTCATTTAGATCGGCGGACTGCTCGTGGGTGAAACTGCAAAATCAACCGTCGATACGTCTTTCTTTAAGGGGTGGTTTCCCCCCTCAAAACCATTTTTTCGCCGACAAAGAAATACGTGACCAATAGTTATCAATGCTTCATCACATATATGAGTTTAAACAAAATCGAGAACGGACACTTAAGGTAGTACGAGCGCGCAATCTTGATTTCTATAGATTTTATTCAATTTTTAACCAGACATTGTTCATATCATTATGCATGTTTCAGTGAAATTTCAGAACAGTCGATTATTTAGATAAGCAGATAATGGGTTGTAAAATTGCAACTTTTAACACTGCAGCGTCTGCATTGAAATTTAGACAGAATAATTTTCCGTAAAAAATATTTGTCTCCTATAATAAGAAAACATATGTCAACACCGCATCGTTTCACGTATCCAATGACGTGAGTTTGCGCGGCATATTTAAAATAATATTGCAACACAAATTTTTATTTGGAAGTTTTTAATTAGTTATGAATGAACCAACACTTTTATTTGTTAATGAAGATAACATAAAAAATATAAAATACTAATATTTATAATGCAAATATTTTGTTATGACAAAATTTTTAACTTTAGGAACTCGATAATTATTTTTTTCTCGAAATATTGAGCAATATTGTTCTGCTGTGTTGCCAAATGTCTTCTTATTATAGGGGGCGAATGTTTTTTACGGAAAATTATTCTGTCTAAATTTCAATGCAGACCCTGCAGTGTTAAAAGTTGGAATTTTAAAACCCATTATCTCCCAATCTAAATAGTCGACTGTTCTGAAATTTCACTCAAACATGCATAATGATATGAACAATGTCTGGTCAAAATTTGAACAAAATCCATAGAAATCAAGATTCACGCGTGATTAGGACGCCACGCCATGCTTCATCGCACTCACCCCAGAACCCCAATAAATCTGGACAATACGAAGAACATTGGGCAGGGAAACGAAACCCCTTTCTGGGTGACAATAAGCCCGTAATCTGGAAGAGTCCGAAAATGACCAGGCCGAAACGTTTTTTATCCCCGGCGCCACGTCTACACGATCAATATCACCTACCAAACATAAATACACGCCACCAACGAGAGAAATAAGTTACCTTTCAAAGCGACGAGATACACTGAGTTACTAATCAATTGCATCAAACGGGCGGACGCTTCAATACTAGGAGATCCGAGTTTACGATTACGACATGGACCAAAGTCAGTTCACCTACGTTCAGTTTTCGGTCAGACAATCGAAATGTCTATAAGTATTCCTAATTCTCAATTGATCAGTCCGCGAAATGAATCCTTATTCCTTTTGGTCTATTCCGTATTTTCTTGATCGAAGTTCCACAGGTCCTCCACCTCAAATAGTACGATAGAAGGAAGATTGGAAAAAACGCAATTTGCTGCCCGTATAGTGTGGCTGAAGGAACGTGTTAGAATATTTTCCTAGGGATCAGTCTCCCTAAGTATTCGGAGCTTTATTATTTTTACTCGACATCTTCATCCTGGGTACACAAACATCTGACATCCCGTGGCACTCATGAATTTTAAGCATATTAGTAAGAAAAATTCTCGTTAAGACATATAAACGATTTTAATCAGAATCATTTTTAAAAAGACATATTTTCGTGGTACATCTGGTACACGAGTTTTCGTGTATACCGAACCTTTTTTATTTTGTAAAATCTCCAACACATCAGCGAATGAAGAACATTTCTGTCATATTATGTTTTTTGATTACCGAAAAGGAAAAAAGTCGCAAACTCGTGAACCAAATTGAGCGGTATGTGGAGCCGATGCAGTAGATGCTTCAATTTGCAAAAAGTGGTCTGGAAGATTCAGAGAGGGAAATGGAAAAGATTAGTTATTAAAATCATTATATTTCGAGCCTCGTTCTTCGAGATTACAAGGTAGTACGCAAGTCTGTACGATGTCGCCACTAGTTTTGGAGAGAGAAACTTTTTGGGCTCCACTCTTCTGTTTCTATATCGGTGCTTCATACCATTTTCTAGTGCTAAAGACGTCACTGGTTTTTGCAAACGTGTCGTATACAAATTGCAGAACTCTATATTATCTTGTATAAAAGTACAACAGGATGGGGAAGTCTTCAAAAAGGAAAAGATCACGCAGTTACGAAGAAGAAGAAAACAGGCTACTCAGGAAACTTCGAAAAATACAGGAAAAAAATATGCGAGAGCGATCCCCCAACAGCGTTTCGACGCCGGAAAATGAGGAAATAATAAATGTGGTTCCGAAAAGGAACCTCAGGGTAAGAAAAAATACAAAAAATTACACGACTGAGCTAACACCCGAGGTTAGACATAATCGATGAAAAGTCTTGGGGCCGAGTTCGCACACGAGGCGAAACATAACCAAGCAAAATCACGAGAAAATTCCGGCGCATGGGAGATACATAGCAACCGTTGCTGTGACCATGGCATGTGACAACGTTTTTCATGTATTTACAGGCGAAAACGATGAAAATGATGCTGTAGGAAATGAACCTGCGTCAAATGCGAATGAAAACACGCAGATTGAAGAAATTGAACCGGAAATAGAGGACAAGATTCTGGAGATCTTAGGGAAAGATCCCTCGACGGAACAAGCAAAGGACACCCGATTCATTCATAGCTTGTGGCTCGGTGGAACGGATGGATAACGGAAGGACTGCCGAAGGAGGAGAAGATCGAAGTCTTGTCTAAATATTCTCGAAAATGTTCCTGTAAACTAGAAGCGCCCGGGTTAAATCCGGAGATGGCCGCTTCTATGAAGCGTAACAAACACTTTCTGACTCTGCAAAATACGCTAGAATCGGCAATTGCGGCCTTAGGCGCCGGCGTAACTCGCATTATCATACAAGAGGAATGGTTGAACGAAAAAATTAAAATATTAGAGTATCTCTCTGACGCCGGGAAAATTCTTACCGATTTTCACCATTCGATAACCTGAGCAAGGAAATCGTTCATCTCACCAGGATTGCCGAAGCAAATAAGAGACGTTCTGGAAAATGTTCAAACTGATTCAGTCTTATACGGAGAAAAACTGTCTGAACGCATAAAAGAAAGCCAATCCATCGAAAAAATTGGACAAAATATGAGACCGCAGGAGAGCACTAAAAAACCTTTTATTCGAAACAGTTTCTTTAAACCGAAGTGGCCCACCTGCAAGGACGAGACCGCCGACAGTGCGGAGTGGGCCTCGAAAGTTCCAAACACGATATCCTCTCCAGGCGAGAAATAAGGTGGTTCAACAACAAAACATCGACATACCCCAGGAGAAATTCGAGCCCAACGAGAACTCGAATTTCATCCCAACCTTACCGCCACCGCCGATAGAGGTAGGAAAAATAGCAGGAAGGTTACAAAAAATCATAACGAACTGGAAAATTATCACAAAAGATAAGTTCATTCTTTAGACAGTGAAAGGATATATCATCCCTTCGAAATGAACGGAATACCAAACAATAATACCATCGGAGGCAAACAGACCAGAAAAGGAAAAAACAGAGATGAAAATTGCCATTAAAGAATTAATTAAAAAAAGGGGCTATTGAGCCATGCACACAAGAAGCCGGGCAATTTATTTCAAAGTATTTTCTAGTTGATAAAACTAATGGTGAAAAACGTTTTATTCGAAACTTAAAAAAGTTCAATGAATTTGCCGAAACAAGCCGTGTCAAAATCGAAGACATCAGAACTGCAGTCAAATTACTGACCCCCGGATGCTTTATGTGTAGCATAGACCTACAGGATGCATATTTCCTTATACCGATTCACCCTGAAAGTAGAAGGTATTTGAGGTTTTGTTTTGAAGGGAAACTTTTTCAGCTCACGTGTATGCCTTTCGGACTTTCCTCGTGTGCTTATGTTTTCACCAAGACAATTAAGCCAATTATTGGTTGGCTTAGAGATAACGGTAACGTATCTACCGCATATTTGGACGATTTCTTAATTTTCGGAACGTCTGAAGAACTCTGTCGAAAATTTTTTGTCACAACCGCGCGATTATTAGAATCGTTAGGCTTTATAATAAATAAGAATAAATGCAGTATTGAACCGAGAACTTCCTGCAAATATCTCGGTTTCATCTTAAATTGAACGAAATTTCAAATAGAAGTGACAAAAGAAAAAGCAGAAAAACTTATTCAACTAGTTTCGAACCTCGGCAAAAACTCGCAGATAAAATCCGAGATTTTGCACAAGTAATCGGATCCTTAGTGGCTACGTGTCCGGCAATAGAGTATGGTTGGATGTACACCAAGGACTAACTACGAGTGAGGCACTCCTGGAAAAAAAAATCTCGAAGATCCCGGAGAGTGGCGATTTCTTGACGAAGCCACCGCCGACCGAGCACACGGGACTCGGACCATCCGCCAACAAGAATTCTATACCATCTGACAAGATAACGACGTAGGCAAGGTGCACGGTTCCAACCTAAAATTGGCACGAACCAAGACACCGGAACCCACGGTGCCCCAGCAGACCATTGAATTCTGCAACACACTGCACGCCCGATGTCCAAGAGGAAACGCTGAACCTGAAGTCTGAATCTTTGGAACTCGGACAGTAGCCATAGTTGGCTCACTACACCAATTTTCAGAGAGAAACGCCGAACCGTAAGAAGAAATCCTCAAAGCTCGACCGGGAGTCAATGCTGGCTCACCACCCACTCGCTTACAGCGGACAACGCCGAACCTTAGGGCTGACTCACTGGAGAGAACGGAAGCCGATTGTGGCTCACAATCAACTCGCTTTTCAGCGGACAACGCCGAACCTTAAGGCTGACTCCCTGGAGAGCACGACGGAAGCCGATTGTGGCTTACCACTTACTTGCTCTTCGGCGGACGACGCCTAACCTTAAGGCTGGTTCCCTGGAGGGCAAAGGAGAACCTATGGAGTACCTCCACTCATTCGACCCCGAGGAGAAAACATCGAATCTTAAGATGGAATCCTCGGAACTCGAATGGTAGTCATCGTCGGCTGACCACAGCACCGATCTTCAAGAAGGAGCGCCGAACCGTAGGACGAACTTTTTGGAGCTCGGTCGGGAGCCGATAGTGGCGTACCCCCTACTTGCCCTCCAGTGGATGACGCCGAACCCTAAGGTCGACTCCCTGGAGCGCACAGCCAAGCCGATTCTGGCTTACGACATAATCGCTCTTCCGGACGGAATGGTGAATCATAAGGCAAACCCCGAAAAGCGCCAACGAGCACCGATGGTGGTACTGTCGCCGCTGCCAGTCGACATCCTCCGGCCACGCCGCAGAAGTAGGCCGAAGGGAAGCAAGAATACGCTCACGAAGCACCCACGGATCGACACCTCCACGGGAGGTATCACATACGTCCACGAATATCCGAGAAACAAATCTCAACCGACGATCAACCAGAAAATTAGGGGTACAATTAAGTGCCCCTTGTTGTCTGCGCTTTTCGGCCCGATCAATTTTTCCCCCTAATAACCCTGGTCCGCTCCTCCACCTGCAAATATAATAAAAAGCATTAGTACTGCGGCACTAATGGTCCCGCTGGCAAAAGGGTTACTCATCCGCCACTCCCGTCGAGTGCCCTCGGGGTACTGCTCCGTCACCGTACCGCCGTCGGTGATACCCTTGGCTATTCCTTCGTCGAGGGGTCCCACCAATAGCCCACCAGGGGATTCCTCCGCCGAGGCCTTTCGCCAGCCGTTTGCCAGGGTCCCTCGCCGTCGCAGCCTCCTCGACGTCGGTCCTCCGGGGCATCCTTCCAGCGACGATAGTTCGGTGACCCTCTCCGCCCTTGCGAACGTCAAGGGAGAAATGAATATCCGGATTCTTCGCACACAAGTCGAGCCACACAAGGAAACTCCGCCAACGGCCCTGAATAGTGCGGGGGTCCATCCCCTCGGTCACCCAGCCCCTCTCTCCCCGAACGCTCAGTACTAGTTATTTCTTAACTATATTTTTTGTTTTTTCGATTTGAATGTTTTTTATTCCAAGTGTATTATGAGTTTGTAGGTTAATTTATTATGTTCATACTTACCTTGACCCCCGTGACCGCCGCGTCCGACAGGTAAAGTACACGTACTCGCGCCGTCGTTCACCTACCGGCGAAATTACACGACACTATCAGCGTTCTCACGAAACACGTTAATTAATGTTTAAGAAAAAATTGTACGGCACGTGCTGTGAGATTTAGGGGTTAGGCCGAAATGTGATAGCCGAGCTGAAAAATGTCCATGGCGTCTCGTGGAACTAAAATTTGTATCAGCGGATGGAAATCGCTCCTTCCTTAACCGACCCCGCCTGGGCTTGCCGCGCGCTAGTTCGTGCGCTGACCGATGGTAGCCGTCAGGCAAATCCTTTCCCGTAAATGTTAGCGACGGGGGCGGGTATGAAACTCCGGCTTCGAGTCGTAAAAGTGAGAACCAGTTGCCACGTATGAGATCACAGTCCGTCACTCTTACTCATCTTTGTTAAACACGCCGTACGGTGCTGGTAAAAAAAAACCTAAACGTTTCACAGTCCGTGAAAACTACGCTTTTCTCTTCCTTTCTTTAACCACCATTAAAAAAATATATATCCTCTCCATTCTCCATTTAGATAATAATTTATTTCTCATATTCACTTTTTATATTTTATTACCATTTTTATACATCCTTATTAATAACTTTCATAACTCCATATTTTTACCATTTATTATTTTATGCCTCGACACGTTAAGAACCCTACCTTCGTACGAAGGGACCTCTAATTCCAAGTGCCCACCTAAATATCCCATCATCCCAGTACCGGCTGCGTACTGTTAACCGATTCCACCGCACGGAATTCCCGAACGGGAATTAATTGGTTAACAATATTAAAAACCGTGAAAAAAGGAACAAACATATTTGAGAATCGAATCGTTTCACATGCTCCAGTGCCATATTATACAGTGAAGTCCTTCAACTACCAGGAAAATTAGGGAATTTGTATAGTCAAATCTTGTATGTATGCGTGAGTATATGGATATTATCTTCCTTTGCTCTACGCGCCTTGCATACACAGTTCGAGACACGGATCTGCGCTTATGAACTGTTTTATTTTATTTTCGTACTTATATGTACACATCCGAGGAAATTAGAATGCTTAATAATTAATGATTAAACGAACTTACCTAAGTGAAGTTCAATCATGATTGTATGAGCGCCTCTTCCGAAGAGATCACAATTGTAGTACCCCCCTTTCTGCCAGTGTCCTCACAAAGTTTTTTAAAGCCAAGGCAACGAAACAAAAAATTGTTTCCTATAGCAACTGGTCTATCGCGTGAAATGCGATCCTCATTCTTTTAAAGCGCTGCCGTAACTAAAATGCATGGGTATCTTTTTCGAGATAAATGGGAGGGAGGGACTGCCCGAGTCGAAATTTTTAGCCTCCTCTGAACCCTCGCAGGACCCATTTCTTTTGTAATACATAAGCCGCCAGCCTCCGTTGAACCGACGAAACCTCATTTGTCGAGTTCAGTGCCATGAAGAGACCTCCTCTTGGTCCAGGGTAGCCTCGGCTAGACCTCCCAAACCTTCTCTCGACCCCCAGTTTTAGTGAAACGGGCACAGCACAGGCCTCCTTAACCTGCTTTCAATCTCAAACTCTTGCCTCGACCCCACCTAACCTGCTTTCGGCCCAAATTCGATATCTCGCCCATCATCATTCCATTGTGGCCTGATCAGTAACCCGTTCGATGACGAAAATAAGACGAAATTAATAAAAATACATCGTCCCCTTATCAAATTATCAGTGCAATATTAATATGCGAAAACAATCAAATTTGCTCAATATCGATTTATTATTATTTTATAGGCAATTCGTAAAAGAATGCTTGTATATACAGTCTTACTCCAATTCTATCGCATTAATGGGCGTTTTCCTGTGAGAAAAAATCTCACAGGAAAATTCTTAAAGAATGCCAGTCTATCCAGTACAAGCTTACGCGACGTTTTTCGTTCTTGACATTTCTTCTTAAGCCCTCTAGTTCTTGAGTTACATTGCATTATCTAGAATTAGTCTTTTTTAGCAAAAAATGAAATAACATTGCGAAAAAAATCGTACAAAACTTTATAAAAAACGCAAATAGAGTTCCTGCTACCCCGTTCAAGTTTATCATGGATAAACGTAACAAACTTTTTTTGCATAAGTCATGCGCTCAATTCTCGACGGTTGAAAAAAAGCCGAAAATCAGTCACAGATAAAAGTGCATACCGGGTCGAAAAGAAAATTATAAAAAAATATTTCAGAATCGCAATATAAAGCTGAATTTATTCCCGTCAAAACGCCGTTCGGTAAATTTGGTTATCTTTTTTTTTTACGAAACAGTGTAACTTTTAGTGCAGCAAGAAATATCGACTGGTGTATCCAAACTTTTAAGCGACGGTATATATTATATAATACTATATATATATATATATTATATTCGAAATATGTAGTTGCATTAATATATTCAAATATACACTACCAGTCAAAAGTATTCGGACACTTCAGATAACTGCAAAACTTAATATCACTTTGGATCATTGCAAAATTATGGTAGAATAATAATTATTTTACGAAGATACTATAAAGCTCTGTATAATTACTTAATTATATAGATCTTTATAGTGTCTTCGTGAAATAATAAATGAAATGAATTATATTACTCTAACATTATTTGGCAATTATCCAGCGCTCAAAAGTTTTGCGATCATGTGGAGTGTCCGAAAACTTTTGGCTGGCAGTGTAGATCTAAATTACATATAATGTTGATATCTATATGGAACGTTAGGGTGTTAATTATAGTCTATTTCATGTTCCAAAGGATTGAAATTGTCGGTTTAGAATTCAACATCATTCGATTTTTTTCTTTATGTTTTCTTGTTTTTGTTCGTTTTGTTTTTTTTTTTGTTAAGTCAATAATGAGTTGATAAATGGCGACGGCCGATTACCGTCGATTTTAAATGAAATGTTTGATTTTTCTTTGTTTTCATTTTTAGCACGTCGAAAATTAAAAAAATATTTCCACGTGTATGTATGAAGCATATTTTTATTTTTTGCCGCTAAATATGATATTAACTAACCGCGTCTATTTGATTCTTTTTTATTTGAATTAACTAGATTTTTCATAGAACCAAATTTTTCCTATTGCATTCCATTATTAAAATTATTGATTTCAAAAATGTTTATTTATAGAAAATCAATCTATTTAATATCGTCCAATAACTACATATTTTATTTGATCCTAATAAATCTGTGATTCGGTTTCATCAGTTCAACATTTTCATCTGTTCAAAAAAACAATTTAGTTAAGTTCACTGAATGGATCTAGTTATTTTTTAAAAATTTACCTTAAATAGAATTTTCGTAGAGTTAACCATTCTTTTATTTGATTGAACTAACGGTCCATCTTTATTGCAACACTCATATCAAAGGGGCGGGGGGTAGAGAAGGTGGAGAGAGAGGATTTATATATATATATATGTGTGTGTGTGTGTGCGCGCGCGCGCGCGTGTGTGTGTGTGCGTGTGTGTGTGTGTGTGTGTGTGTGTGTGTGTGTGTGTGTGTGTGTGTGTGTGTGTTTGAAAAATCTATAGCATGTTATTCGATGAAACTCTCTAATTATCACAATCATATTAACTAATTGATATAGCTTATGTGATACAACAAATAGTTAGAGGTATTCATTTGGCCTCTTATGCCATATCAGCGACCAAAATGTTATAAGCACTCGGTAGCATAGGGGCAGCGGAGCGTAGCTAGGAGTAGGTAGGCTAGGTTCAAGTCGCATATAGGGCAAATATTTTCTTCGAAAAAAATCATGTCTATAGACCAGGGAATGACGAACTACGATAAAAATCCTTGTTGTAAAGCTCTCAATTAAGGAGTTCATTTTATTTTCGATTTATGAAATATTTTATGCATATAGTACACTTAGCTTTACAGTGTACATTGTAAGCAAATAAAGATTAATTTGAATCTCATCTTTATTAATATATATAAATATCTTCGAAAGAAATACGATCGTAGTAGGCTGTGAGACAAGGAAAAAACCTATTTTATTTAAATAGATTCTATATAAATTAATTTTTTTGTTTAGCAGTGTACAGTAGGCCGAAAGGGGGGGCAGTAGGTTCTGCGGGAGCGCTCGAAGTAGGCCGACCTGAGGTTCCGTAGGTTCAATTGTGAGCCTCACTGACCTCCTTTGAGTCAAAAAGTCTACTTTCTGCCATGCCGGAGGTTCATCGGAGGCTCTAACGCATGGTACCTTCAAACATTGTACCCTCCTTTAGATACCCAATAATCCGCTCACGCCGATTTCTTCTCGCCTTCATTTTGTGGGTTGAACGCGACTCGAAAATTTCGACTCGGGTGATCTCTTCGGAAGAGGCGCTCATACAATCATGATTGAACTTCACTTAGGTAAGTTCGTTTAATCATTAATTGTATTTCGCGCCTCTTCCTCGAGATCACAATTGTAGTTGTTTAAAGTCAGTTACGGCAGAAATATCATCATACTTTTTATTTCAGTTAAACTTTTGTTTAATCTGGAAGAACATTTGACAACTCAAATTTAATGCGCACTTGTTGTACAGTTAGCATTTTACAGTTAGCATTTAGATTTTTAACACGGCTTCAGCAAATGAGGCTGTTTCTGAGCAGAGGTCTCGGTCATAAAAACGCGCAAAGGTTTCTGAGTCCTTTGTCCAACCTGCCGTTCTCCTTATGACATCGATGTTGACTCCCTGTCGTCTGGCCGCCGACGTAGCGGCATGACGTGTACTATACGCTGTGAATAACTCGACATTTATACCGCTTTCAGTCATAATCGTTTTAATCCAACGGCAAAGTGTCTGAGTAGACACGGCTTTAAACGGCTTCCTGAATGATATAAATAATTTAAGAACGGATCCACGCACTTCTTTCGTTTTCTCTAAGTACGAAGACAACGCTGTTGCTACACAGATCGATTTGTCATGATCAAAAAATGGTAGCCGTAAAATCGGCTGCTTTTTATTCGGACCGGATGTCTTTAACCTATCTGGAATTTTTATCTCCAAAGAGTTCGCTTTTGTTCGATAAATATTTCTAATATCAATTAGAGACAACGTTTGCATGCGATGTCCTGTAGCCAGAGCTAACAAGGTCACTACTTTTTTCGATAGGCGTTCTAAATTGATATCTTCGTTAGGGTACGAAGTTGATAGATATTTTAACACTATTTGAGGGTCCCAAGTTGAATCGTATCTCGCCGCCATCGGTCGCAATTTTGCTACTCCTTTGCAGAAACGTAGGATAGTTTCGTTTTTTCCAATCTCTGGTCCGATGAGTAAAGATATAGCTGACCTGTAGCAATTTAGTGAACTGTAAGATGCTTTTTGTTCAAATTCCTTTGTGAGAAATGTTACCACGTCATTTATCGCCCCCGTAAATGGGTTAATATTTTGATTTTCACAAAACCGCCACCATTTCTTGAGACCGGAATTGTACTGACGAAGCGATGACTCTGATAACGATGCAATTAAAATGTCGGTGGATTCCAACGGAATCTTTCTTCGGATAAACGCTTCCCGCATAGCTTCCCGGCAACCAACGTAAGTTGATGCCACAATGGGTGTGCCTCTCTGTGGGAAGAGCGTATCAATTTAATGCTCGGCCGGAAAATGATGGGTTCCTCATCCATTAAGGATAAGAATAAAGGAAACCATGGTTGAGCTTCCCAATACGGGACAATAACTATGCCTTTTGAACCTTCGCGTTCGATTTTTCGTAAGACTCTCAAAATAAGCGAAAAAGGAGGGAACGCGTAGAAAAACCACTGTTTCCATTTTAGTGTAAATGCGTCAATCGCCATGGAGTCGGGATCTCGTAACCACGATACGTATTGTTCGCATTTTGCATTTGTCCTTGAGGCAAATAAATCAATTTCTGGTCGGCCAAAAAATCGTATGATTTTTCTAAAGGCATTATCGGCAAGTTCGAATTCCGTTTCGGGTTGCAATCTTCGGGATTCGCGATCAGCCTCGACGTTATCGCTAGAGCGAACATACGAGGCCGAAATCCATATTTCCCTTTGCTCACACCACTTCCAAATTTCTTTTGCAAGAGAACTTAAGCCCTTGAAATGACTATCTCTCATGCGGTTAATATACGCGATTGCTGTCGTATTGTCGATTCGGAGTAATATATTACTTTGGTGTTTGTTGCTTGCAAAGCATTTCAACCCGAAAAAGGCTGCCTTCAGCTCTAATAAATTAATATGCTGCTTGGAGTCTTCTACGTTCCAGTAACCATGAGTTCGACGACCCTCGCAAAAAACGCCCCACCCGGTGCGTGATGCATCGGAAAAAATGCTTATATCGTATACAGGATCATTTATGGGCGCACTAGCGGAACGAATATGCATTTTCCACCATGAGAAATCTTCCCTTAAATTTTTTGGACAATTCATTTTTGCATCGAAATCATTATTGTTCGCACTCAATGCTCGGGAACGTACTTTTTCAAATCGACGGATATATATCATTCCATATTTCAGAGCTGGACAACGAGAAACAAGTGTGCCCACGAAAACTGCGAATTCTCGTATCGTACAAGTCGTGATATTACTAAATGTATCTAATAGTTCGACAGTACGTTGAACTTTGTCCGCCGGTAGCTCTATAGACATTTTCCGCGAATCAAATATAAGTCCCAAATATTTGCAACGTTGAGTGGGGATAGTGAGACTTTTCTCTTTGTTTATGATAAACCCCAGCTTTTCTAAAACAGCAGTCGTTTTATGAATATTATTTCTGCATTCTTTGTACGATCTCCCGATTAATAATATATCGTCAAGATAAAAGACCGAAGTAAAGCCCTGTTTTCTCAAATATGCTGCGACTGGTTTCAGGATTTTCGTGAAAACATATGGTGCGACGTTCAACCCAAATGGTAGGCATGTGAATTGATAGCATTGGTCTTTATACATGAATCGTAAATATTTTTTGGATTCCTTTGCAATGGGTACGAGATAGTACGCGTCCTTCAAGTCTAAAGTAGCCATGAAGTCGTTGCTGCCAATTAACCTCCTTGCGACTTTCCAGTCTTCGATTTTAAAATGCTCTGCATTGATAAACTCGTTGAGTTTTTTCAGATTCAATATCAATCTGTATGTTCCATCTGGTTTTGGAGCCAAAAATATTTTTGATAGAATTTGATTTTCTGACGCCGCGATTTTCTCTGTCGCACCTTTTTCAATCAGTTTGTTAAGCTGGGCTTCAATTAAGGATTGCTCCTTTTTGGACCAAACGGTGTCTCTCGGTAAGCTATCTTGTTTCGGCGGTGAAGTAAAATGAATTTTGTAACCTTTAACCCATTGTCGAATAATGGGATCGTTGGTCAGTTCAGCCCATGCGCTATCGAAAAATTTCAGTCTACCCGCTGGTATACCTACTTCTGATGGCATGTTTATCGACGTTTGTTGTATCGATGAGCAGGCTCCTTGTGAAACGGCAGTTTCTTTTCCGGTGTGTTGTGCAGTGGTCGTCGATGCCCGCCCAACATCCGTTGGTTCTTGTACGGTGGCTGCCGGGACGGGCCCCTCGAGTTTTTTGGCGTCTTCGGTTGTTGAGGTTTCATCGGGGGTTTTAATTCCTTTGATGCTCGTTCAAGGATTTTTGCTGACTTTATTTTTTCCTCTAGATTAACTCCAAACAGCCATTCGTCAACTGCCGTGTTTGTGAGTGCGGTTTTCAAGGATGAATTTAAATTTGCCAAGATCAGACTCTTTCTTGCCAAAGACTCTTCACGATGGACCGAAGCGAGGAGTCGACCTCCTTCGCTTAAATTTTGGAGTAACTCGAGCTTTTGTGATCCCTCCATTTTTAGCACAATCGAAATCGATTTTCCCACAGCCGCGAGACCAGCGGCAATACGCTCTTGTTTTTCCACAATGCGCTTGTCTCGTTTTATCACTGACTCCTGTACGGCCGCGATAATCTCGGCGTTTAACTTTGGAACGCAGATAAAGATGCAATTTTCAGGAGCCGGGTATTTCTCCAATAAATTTTTAACTTTCTCTGAAGGCAACCCGTTCCGTAAAATCTCCGCCCAGCGGAGAGCGACATCTTTATGTACGGCAGCGGCAAATTTTTTGTCCGACTCGAGACGAGCTCCGATCACGCTTAATACCTCTTCTTGGAGTTCAGCTTCATGTTCCAGAACGACAGGGATGTTTTCGTTAGGATTTTCAATTTCTTGACGGGTATTTACCTCGTCCTTCGGTTCTGGAGGGTCTTGCGTCGTATTCGCCAGGACATTCAGTGTTCTGTCCGGATTTATTGAAATTACTTCCCGTCTTGAATCCTGAGACAATTCTCGGAATGACGTCATGGATTCCCTCGACAGGGATCGGTTTGCACGTTGGCTCGAGTTGGAGTTTTCTCTCGTCAATGATCGACGTGCACCTTAACCATAAAATGGTTGACTGACATTTATCGTCAATAATTGAATCGAGTTGTGAGGGCCAAGCCAAAACTCTCAAAAATTTTGTGCCATATTTTCCTCTGTCAAACAGAGGCGAACGTTTCGGTAAGAGCCGAACGTTCAGTGCACCACGATAAAATCGTCCGCACATTGAACTAAGGTAGTCCAGTATGCGGTACTTGAAGTTTCAAAACCTCAAGTACCTGAGCGTAATTTTTTGGCAAAACGAAGGTTGTCCCTCCTCTGTAAAATTGAGCTGATGTCTGTACTTACGACGCTTTTCCTTTTTTCGTTCTAATTTTCTCTCCAATCGTCGAATTTTTCGATCCATTCTATTCTCTCTGTCATCATTTGTTGACGACTTCCTCTTCTTATTATCCATTCTGAATGATATATTTATTTATTTATTTCTCTTCTGCGATGTATAGATGTGAAGACACTGACACAAAGCGAAAGAATGGGGATCGCATTTCACGCGATAGACCAGTTGCTATAGGAAACAATTTTTTGTTTCGTTGCCTTGGCTTTAAAAAACTTTGTGAGGACACTGGCAGAAAGGGGGGTACTACAATTGTGATCTCGAGGAAGAGGCGCGAAATACAATTTTCAGCTGTACATGACAGCATGACGAACGTTCTCAACAATGGTTATAGATAGGATATTCTGTTCCACTACTTTATATAACGGTCACAATAATCACCATACCTATATATTCCCGATCATTCGATACAATTGGTTCAAGAATATTCGACGGGCGTTCAGCCCAGATTGAAAATAAAAGTAAACGCTAAATGTACCCCGTACTTTCAATAGAAATTAGCTTTGTTTGATGTTTACGCCGAAAATGTATATTCTGCTACGCCCAAATGATACTGTAGTGTTTTTATTTTAATCTATTATGTTTCTACTTAAGCGCCTTCTACTTAACCTTATGCGGAGGGCCATATTCGTGGGAGCATGAGGAGGGCCTTGCCGAATCATTGGTAAATTGCAGTGACGCTTAATAATAATAAGTCACAATTAATCCTTATACCCAACGACAAACAGGGATAAAAAATTTCAAGCAAATTTAGTAGATTTAAACATTTTCACATTTTCTCTGAAAAGTCGCGGCAACGAAAATCCTTCTGCTAGTTACATTTTTCGAAGTTCCACCATTAATATTTTCTTTAAACATTCGATGACCCCCTGTTTTTATTGTTGTTATGGAATCTTTAGATTTTTATATACCACAGCCATGTTTTCCTCGCTTTTTCGTGCATGTGAACGGGACCTAAAAGAGGTATTTTAGGGCGTAGGCCTTGAAAATTTTCGCGTGCGCATGTCTCACGCTCACGGTCGAGGAATTACGTACGTTGAGGCGTTATTCACGGAAAGAAACAAAACTTCACTTTCACGGAAAGAAACAAAACTTCACTTTCACGTGATACCCCGACAAAGCATCGTCGATATCGCCGCGACATGAAGAAATAATTTTAAAAAATATGCCGATACATTCCGAAATTATCTTTGCTGCCTACGGGGGGCCTCCGCCCTCTCCAACCCCCGCGGCGCGCGCGATACAGTTCCCATGTGCGATACAGCTTCCGTGTCCAATACACCTTCTGCACGTGCTTACAGTCATACGTATTCAACAATACAAAATCTCGGAACACATGGTTTTGTTATATAAATACTCGTGTGCACCGTAGAGACTCCAATAACGGTTACGCTAAGCAGTGGCATTATTAACAACACAAAACACCCGTCACTCCACAGCAAAAACACAGACTGGCTCGCATTCCAAGATCAAATCGGGAATCATATTAATCTAAAAAATTCGCTAAAAACGGCCTTGGCATAGATAACGCCACCGAATACTTAATCCAACTAACCCAAAATGCAGCGTGGGAGGCCACTCCGAATATATGCATCAGCCCTGTCAATAAAAGATATTCAGACGAAATAAAACAAATCGCCGAAAGAGAAGGACAAGGAGACAGTGGTACGTAAGCAGGAACTGACTTGACAAACGAAGATTAAATAGATTATGTCAAGAGCTAAAAAAATTGATAATCAATAATAATAACAATAACGTCGAACAATACCTAGTAAATCTAACAAACACGGCGGTTGCGGACTACTCTCTCTGGGAGGCAACCAACCGAATCAACCACGCAGAAAACCATAAACCACCTGTTAGGAAAATCGATGGAGAATGGGTTCAAAGTGATGAAGGTGTTCTGCAAGTGAAACTTTTGCAGAACACCTCTTACAGGTATTTACACCTGTCCAAGGACATCAAGAGGATGGAGATATCCACAACTTCCTCGAAATCCCCTTACTATTAGACTTACCCACGAGAAGCTTTTCTGGAGAAAATCTGGATACGATGTAATTACAGGCACCATCCTCAAGAAGCTGCCAAGGAAGGGTACTGTATGCCTAACTAAACTATTCAACGCCATCATTCGAATATTGTACACACTTAGCCAATGGAATGTTGCACAAATTATCATGTATCATGACCCCAAAATCTGATAAACCTCCAAGTGTTGTGAACTCATATTGACCGATAAGCCAGTTGCCCACAATACCAAAGCTATTTGAAAAGTTACTCCTCAGAAAAATCTTTTTAATGAGCGAGTTATCATCCTGGAGCATCAATTTGGATTCAGATCCAAGCATTCGACGAAAGAATAGGTTAATCAGGTATTTGATGTAAGTCCAACTCATTGGAACAAAAGAATTACTGGTCAGCGGCCTGTTGGATATTTAACAAGCTTTCGATTAAGTGTGGCATGCCGGCCTACTATGCAAGATCAAAATCCGCTTACCTCAGTACTACTTACTATTGAAATTCTACTTGAACAACCGCCAATTCCAGGTACTATCGCCTCTTTTCCCAATACGATCAGAAGTGTCTCAACGAAGCACGTAGGCTTAGTCCTCTACACGATATTCAGAGCCGATCTTCCAGTAACCCACAACACCACGGTGGCCACATTTGGTGACAAAACGGCTATATTATCTACACACGAAGACCCAGACAAAGCCTCAAGAATACTACAAAGGGAACTAAACGAGGTCCAAAGGTGGTTAAATGAGTGGCGGATCAAGGCTGGCGGCACTAAATTCAGCCACATCACCTTCACGATAAAAAAAAGGACTGCCCACCCGTAAAACTAAATGGCCAACCGCTTCCACGAGCTGAAGAAGCCAAGTACTTAGGCATATACCTGGATGGTAGGCTAACGTGGGCAAGCCACATCAAACACAAAAAAAAATAATTAGATTTGCGCCTAACAAAATGTACTGGTTCATAGGAAGGAAGTCAAACCTATCCCTAAATAACAAAATCCTAATATACAATACGACACTAATGCCAATCTAGACCTACAGCAGCCAACTTTGGGAAACAGCCAGCAACTCAAACATCGAGACTTTGCAACGATTCCAATAAAAAACTCTGAGAGTCATAGCGAATGCCCCGTGGTATATCACTAACATAAACTTACACAAAGATTTTGGGATTGGCATGGTTAAAACCGTAGCCCAAATACTATGTACTAGCTACGAGACGAGACTCGGGCACCGTCCAAACGCACCCAGCTTACTGCATCGAAGAACCATCTCCAGGAGATTAAAAAAATACAAGTCAGTAGACTTCCAAGAGCGATTTTGTGCTCTCTAAGTAACCATCATCGCGAAAAATAGATCAACGTGCAATATTGAACGCACCCTCTACCCTCACGCTACCTGCCGTTCAAAAAAATAAGGCAATGTTGCATTACGCAACAGCTTATAGTTTTAATGACTCAGGGAAAAAAAACGTTCGGTAACTTGTCTTGAAATTCTACCAGTATACTGGGATGTATTATTACTTGATTATAGACGACAATCAGTGAATTGTTAAATATTTGGGTCCGTGAAAGAAATACCTTAATATTTGCCTTAATAAGCCCACTTTGGTAAGATTTTAAAATATAAATGATTATAACGTAAAAGTGATCAATAAAAGCAAAATTAATTTATTTTTTAATCTGTACAGAATTAATTTAACTAGTCTAGACGAATGACTCACTTAGTCCTGTTGTGAAGTATATACAGGACGAAGAATAAAAAGAGCGAGAGAGAGAGAGAAAGAGCGATGGCGAGAAGGTAGCAGCTGATAAACGGCGGGGGGAAGGGGGGATACAACGACAAAACAATGAGCTTTTAAAACACACGTAGGAGCCTACGGTAGAAGTATCGATTGAGAAGCAACACCGTCTATATAACTGAAACGGACCACCCTACGAATTCATCCCCTTCATCTAAACGCACTCTCTCTCATCCCATTTCTTTTTTTCCCCTGAGTTTCAACGTTTGCCTTTAAGGATTTTTACATATTAGCCGTCCCAATTGAACGGCTAAGCGGTCACCCCTTCGAGTGTTGGCCATGCGTAATGCTGCTGAACTCGAAGGCCCGTTGGCGCCCTCAACCGCCTCGACCGTCCAACCACCAGTTCCATTTCTTTTATTATTTCCTTCTCATTGCATTAGCCTTTTGTTATCCATACGTATACGACCGACGCTCCATCATGTGAGACTGGCTGCATTGGAATCCACGCGATGCGAAAAGTCGTCTTTGAGAAAATAGTTTCAAGAGCATCGCTGCTGACGAATTTGACAGCTTGAAGCAAAAGAAAACACCCTTAAGATGGTTCTATTACAACAAATGTGCATGCGCGTGTGCGTCCGTCAAGTTTTACGACACCGCTTGCAAACCTTCCCCTCCTGCTCGTGTTTCGGCGAATTTTATCGTCTACTCACGATTCACACGTCGTAGATGCTAAATTAGGATTCATTTGAAATATTTCGGCGCACCAGGTAGCGGATAATGGAAATTTATCGTTCAATTTATTACTCGGCTGTGCCGAGGTAACTTTTTACGCGAGCAAAGTTTGGTTAGGGCTGAGCATCGATATATGTACTTTCGTTTCCTCACCTCTTGTATAACAGGTGGGAAATGTTACGTGGGTTTCCAAATTGATATCCAGATTTGTGGCTGTAAAGAAACGTACAAGTCATCACTTACAATGAGACTGAGCGATCGTTACTAAAATGTTTCGTCGTTCTTGTTTAAATCAAATAAATGCAGCATACTTGACGTGTTTTTGTTCGCAGGAAGTATAAACATATTTTTGGTCTACCAAAATACTGATTCTATATATTTAAAGCACGACTTTCATGTCAAATCAACTTTTTGTTCAGTGTTAACTCCCGAGAAAACGTTTGTAAGGCAGTATTGTTGTTTAGAAATAAAGAAAAATCTTTCTGTTTTATTATTCTATAGACCTTTCTGAATACATCTGTGAAAACCGTTTAATGATACTGATAAAATTGGCCGAATTATAAAAATTATAAGGAGTACGCTCGGAGAGCGCGGTCGGGATAACTTCAAACGCGTTTTTCTCGAAACTATGCTTTTCAAATAGGCAACCACGATATCTCGGTAAAAATGGGCCAATGGAGCTCAGATGTGGCATCTACCTTCAGTACACTGTTTTTCAACGCTGATAGCAGAATTGAGTCGATATATATATATTTTTTTACATAACTCGTAGAATGATCAGAAATAGAATGCCGCCATTATGTAATTCTTTTTCATCTAAATCTGCTACGAAATAGCACAACACTCATGCAGACTAAGAATATGTTTGGTTTTCTTCCACATTCATACAACGTCCACAATACTGTTCGCCAATTGTATCATCTACAAAAGTATCTGATACAATTTTTTTTTATTTGTACATATTTTTCAAGCATCAATAAACGTGCGTTAAAAATTTCACAAAAAAAGATGGAACAGTTTAACCATTCATAACTCACCAACGGAAAAATAAAAAAATCGTTGACTTTATCGTAGGTTCCAATAAATATAAAAACACGTATTATTCAGTTTTACACAACTAATTTGATAATTGCCTTTCATCGTTTCCAAGCTATACATTTTATTTTCCTCCATGGAGTGGCATAAATATTTGTTTAGATTCCACCGAAAACACTTGCCACGAGACCTTTTGCCAGTTGAGATTCCACCGAAAACACATGCCACGAGACCTTTTGCCAGTTGAGATTCTCCGCGCGTTTTATTTGATGAATTATTCTTCGTAATTTGATTATTTATCTGAATTCTTTTTGCTGATTTTTTCGTCTTTTATTTTCTTTATTATCAAAAACATTTTCTTGCCAATTTATGTCTCGTAGGTTTTTTTTAAATAAGGATCCTGAAAAACGCTTGAGTGATTTTTGTAGCTCAAATCCGCCGAAAAATGCTATGTCAATATAGAAAATAAATCTTTTTCTCTGAAGAAATTTTCGATAATAATAATTTCATGTACGATATGACAAGACCTTGGCTGTTTCAAGGACGTTTACTCAATTTTCTCGAAATAAATATACTTTTTGTTTTGAATCGATCGTTGGTTGAATGGACCTCCGCTTTCTAATCGTCATACGATTATTGTACGTACATTCATAGTTTTCATGTGCGATTGAAAAATGCCTGCGACCATTGGTAAACCGTAAAGCAGAAGGCAGAAAATTCTCTGATCACTTATCGGTGAAGCAGGCTTGATAAAATAGCGACCATCCCTGTTTTACCACCCGCCAATGTTCATCTAAGGACGAAGCTTAAAGCTTACCTCAGGGTGTTCGCGCGCTTTCACTATTATCGACACTAGCAGCTTAGCCTATTTTCTCACCAACGATTGATCTTCTTATTATATCCCGGTCCAAGATGTCCCACAAATTCCTAATTTGCCAACTATTTTCCTAATTATCCTGCAAGCAGTGATTATTGAAAATCCTTTTTGATTAAAAAATGGCATGAAAAAAGCCGGCAATAACTGCAATATAATACTGTCTGGAAAAACTGGAAAAACTGGAAAAACTCGTTGCGTTCCTTTTCTTTTGTTTTTAAAACTTGAAACCGTCCGTAGGCAATATTTATTGTTCTTCAGCCACCCATTTAAGGTGGTTCGATCGGTAAAAATCTTACGACAAAGTTGTCTCTCAGATGGATTGAAGGCCGAGAAAACGACAAGATAAACTCTGTTCTTCGTTTCACGGAGCGACAAATTAGTTGCTCAAGAAGAAAGCTGCAGGGTCGTTGTTCCGAACAAGCTCGTGACTCTGTCGGTATATGCATTACTCTCATCAGGGAAAAAATTATTGTTGAAGCAATGATCGAAAGCACAAAACTGTCAACTCCGTCAAGGCATTGATATCTATATATATATATATATATATATATATATATATATATATATATATATATATATATATATATATATATATATATATATATATATATATATATATATATATATTTCATTTAAAGATATGAAAAACGATAATCAGCTATACCATGTTCCTCATAAATCTTCACGATACATACGGTTGATGATTGAAGGCGTTAGACTATTGTGAAAATGACGAACAATCATTCGTCGCTTGACGCAACTTAAATTGAAGAGGAAGGTCCGACCTATGTTGCAGGAATTGCAGATTGAAGGTAAACTTACGATTACAACGATAGAACTGCTAGTAAAACGTTAAGCGCGTTTTTCTTGAAACTGTTTTTCAAAACGATCTACACGATTTCTCGACATCTAATGAACGGATCGATTTCAAATTTGGTACCCTTATTCAGTGTAAGAGTCGTTGAGTCTTGACTGGCGTTGTTCTTCTTAACATTGTATTTCATTAGTTATTAACAATAATGTCATTGTTCCTCGATTTTTTTTTCAATTCAACTTTTTTTTAATTACTGTAACACGATAACACAAAAAGCTCGGTGCAGTCGTAGCTAATATTATCTATTCTAAGAAAAAAAAACTCGTTTTTTTTCTTTCAGATCAACTGGGTGCCGTAAATTAAGTACACCGTTGAGTTCCTCATGTTCAAAGGTCCTTCACGAAATTGGTTATAACTTCTTTGATTATTAATATTTTTAAATAAAATTTGGTACACAACTTTGTTAATGTACATACAAATAAATGTTCAAACGATTTTTCAATCATCTGACTTATTTCTTCGAAATTAATTTTGTCAACTAACCCTGATTTTCGAGTCTTCTCAGTAGCCTAACTCCTTAAAAGTTTGTTTCGATGCTTATCTCTAAACATTATTGTTAAAAAAGACAAAAAATCGACAACCAGAAAGAAAAAATATTTCTATTATACATCGGCTTTTTCACGTCACTTGAAATAATTTTAAATTTATTATTCTGCACAACGCGAACAAATGGTTCAAAATATCGTTTTAAGAACGCGAAAAATCCGCACTATGCCTAATCATTTTATCACCTTAACATTTGAAGAAGAAAAAACGCCTCACAATTTTGCTACGAAGCTCTCAATGTGTCGAGAAAAAACATCGATAATAAAAATTGTATCAATAGTTTTCTCCGTCTCTCGATATAGGCGACTATATAAAAAACAATCCGTAACGTTACTATCATTGCGACATTCGAATTCTACCGAGGGAGATGGGAGAAGAAAAAAAAATTCTATCGATTGACAAGAATTGCCATTTCAATAATGTCGACGCTTTACCGAGCTTTCCTGATGGAGTTTCGGTGCTCGTCGTTCAGGTGTCGCGTCGGTCGGGAGTAATCGCGTTGGAGGGGGAATTGAAAACATCCCTCGTGGCTCATGGCGAGGGTTCGTTTGTTGTGGACGATAGCGGCACAACATTCGTTCGCGAAACGCGCCCGATTACTGTGCGACATAGTACTTCCTTCTGATATAAATCTAGACGGACGCAATTTGAGGCACGTGCGCGTTAAAGTCTCTTTTTTGGAGCGATAGACAATTTTTCATGTTATTTTATTTTTTATTTCAAAATTTTCTATTTCAAAATCGTTTTTCAGTGTTCGTTTTTAACTGTGTGCAACAAAATTGCATTAATTCCATTGTGCGGTCGAAAAGTTTGCGTCGAAAATACTAAAAATTGTTTAACAACGATATGATTGCGAATTGAAGTGAAAGGCTACGAGTATGAAATTCAAATGGAAGTAAGTGGAAAAGTGGAACATTGTTTGTCGGTATAATGAAAGTGAATATGCAATACGCGCGATAACGAATATCACGTCCGTCAGATTTTTTGTGACTCGATTTTTGACCCCATATAAATGTACTGACGATCGTGCGCGTGCGAACATTTTTCACTTGCTGCTCGTGCGTAGGTAATTTAGTGAGAAATCACAGTGCGTGAATCGCGTGACGTAAACGGGTTATTTTTAACTCAAAGTTTACTGGCCTATTTTCGAATAATTTATTTACATTTGCCGGCGATCTTGGGTTGGTTTATTCTCATTGAGAGATTGTTGAGGCTTCAATCGCTCGAGGCCAATTTTTTTCTGCATTTCGTGATTGCCCATGGGAACGACTGACGCGACGAACACTGCCGGAAAATGAAGAAGCGTTATCCGCAAATATCGGAAAATGCGGTTTTTTTGCTTTTGCAGTGACCCACAGCCTTGATGTATAACAATGGTATGAGTAGAAGAGGCGAAACGTGGAGGCAAACTCCATGGAAAAGCTCGAATATGGGATGACAAAAGCTCCAGGTAGAAACACAGTGGTGCAACGCCGTCGTGTGAAAAAGTTTTCGTGCGAGAACGCGATTCTAATTTATAGAGGAGCGTATAAAGCTGTCTTTTTTTCTCGTGAAAAAGAATCTTTATCCAATACCTTTTTTTTACAGTACGATTTACGTGATATTTATGGAACTGCGTTTGATTGCGTATATGTACGATTTGCAATAATCCCACCCGAGTCGAAATTTTCAGTTTATTTTCGCGATCTTTGACTCCGTTTTAGCCTATTTTGAAGACCTTTGACTCCATTTAAGCCTCACTTGGGGATACTGAGTGCTAGAAGTCCTACTACGAGCCTCAAAGTGTCACGCAAAACAACTTTTTGTAGTATAGGCAGAAGATAGGCAAGTAGGTTCGAATCCCTGTGTAAGCGAAATCATTGCTTAAAAAAATCGATTCACGACGTAGGGAAGTAACAAATATTAAAAAAAAAATACTGAAGCAGAACTCTCAATTGAGTATTTTGATTTATTTTGGATTAATGCATCATTCTATGCATTTAGTAGACGGACTGTGATGCCCTGTATGTCATCAATGTATGCCTGTATGCATAATGGCGTGTATGCGTGTACGGGCATACGTTTGACATTCTAGAATAGTATATCGATATCCTACTTAGCGCCTAAAAGTGGAGAACAGGAAACTTTGTTCCCGTTTTAGACATTAAGTAGGAGTTCATTTTACATTAAGCTTAAAGCTATATATCTTATTACGTTTACCTCTCACCGCCGTGAAGACCAGGGTCAAAATAGGCTGAAAAGTTCGACTCGGGCAGCGATTACTTCTAAAATAGAAAAGTAGGGTGGAGCCGTTGATAGCTTATGGTTACATCGCAAGATTCTAAATACATGGTTTTGTAGTTCGCATGGTTTGAACGCAATTGAAAATTCTTTCATGTTTTTTAGTGCGTTCATTTTGCTTGTTATCAAAAATCTTTTTTTTTTAATTTATGCTTCAGATCTTTGATCAAGATCCTGAGAAACGTTTGCGTGAATTTTCGTAGCCCAAAGGTGTTAAAAAGAATCGCCGTATCAAAAGAAATGTATTTTCGTTGCATTCTAACGATGCAAACTTCGACATCATCCAAATACTTCATATTGAAATAGTTTTTATCGTAATTATGCGATGGTGTGTAAATCGTTAGGTATTTCAGTTGATTTCGTTGAGAGACAAACTGATGTCAACTTCGTTCTTATTTTTTGTTCATTTTTACCAAAGACGTGCTTTCACTGTCACTGTATGTCCCTTCAAGAGCAATCAATTTTTTTGTCTCTTATTTACACGTCAAGCCGAAACTCGCAGTAGCGAAAGCTCGAGCTTCTTTCTGCAGTCAATCGCAAAGTGCTTTGTCACGCTAAGAGACAGGCAGAAGCCATGTGCAAACGAGAAAATATCTAACTTTTGTATGGCTTCGTCAATATTTCTCTTTTTATTTCATCCTCCTGACATATTGATCTTTTTCAAATAGTTATGGCACTTACATCATTTTGAGTACAACGGAAATGATCATTTTTTTATTGCTTAAATTTTCTTTGCCGATTTTGGCTACGAAAGTCACTCAAACCTTTTTACGTATCCTTAAGATGAATGTTGGTTACAAAAAATTACGTTTTTATGTATGTTAAATTGACGTACATGAGCGTTTAAAATGAAAATAAAGAAAAAAAGAACGATGAATCCCAAATGCTCGTCACAATTGTTTCATTCTTGTTCGGACCAAGAGGTGTACCCGCGTGATATCTTTGACACGAGTTTATCGCTGAAATCTATGGGGAAAAAAAACTTCGGAAGTGGAGCAAAAGTTGAGTTTAATCGCGAATAGTTTGGATTCTTCTTAGAATTTCGGTCGATTTTAGTTGGTTGGCGGCTTGATGTACTGGGAGCATATTCACGGCCCCACGATCCCTCCCTCCCCTTCTTATCCATCGCGAATCGACTTCCCCGACCAGGTTCGAGCTTTCGCTTGTCCACCTACTCTTTTCCAACTCCATTGACGGAGTCTTTTGATCTGAAGCGACAACCACTTTTCCGTCCTCTCTCTCTCTCTCTCTCTCTCTCTCTCTCTCTCGCTCTCTCTCTCTCTCTCTTTGGTTCTACCTTTCTCGCATCTCTCTCTCTAAATTTTTGCCAAAGCTTGCAGAGACGAAGCACTAAGCCTTGTTTCCATTGTTTTTCGTTTTTGCGTAACATACGACACCACAGTTTTCCAATCGTTCTGTGCCTGAATTTACTATTGCACGCGATTTTCACTGCAAGCCTTCGCTTGCAACAACAAAACCTGAAAACTTTAAAGCCCTCCTCGGCGAAACTTTTTCATTTAGGGTCAGTTTGCGCCACGTCTCAAAAGATCCTGATTGTCACACCGGGTCGATTTGACGCGGATAATTTTCAAACTTTAATGGAATATGAAACCTATCGGTACGATTCCGATATTTAAAAAAACTCCTTATATATATATATATATATATATATATATATATATATATATATATATATATATATATATATATATATATATTCAACATCGTAGAATGTGAAAGAAAGGTCATTATGTATAAAAGTAAATGGTAAGATGATCGATAAAAATTGTAATGACGTCAGATTACAAAAAACCGCTTTCGCCAGTGGGACGCTGGGTCCATTCGGCCCCGTGTGACAGTCAAGGTTTGAAGCACAATCAGCCGTTCCGCTGTTAAATGCTCACATTGTGATGCCTCAAAGTGCTGCCAGACTCGTCTGATTTTTTCCAATTGAAACGTATTGCGGGCCGACCAATAATTCACATGCCCTCTACCGTCCATATGTCTATATGTCGTCCATTAGTTAATTAGCGTGTTGAAGAAAAGTTATTTTCCTAGCATTAAAATTCTGTATAGAATGTACTATGATTAAAAAATGCATTGCGAGTAGTGAAAGTCACGAAACAAATGATCATGGCTTGTGTATTTTGATATAGTCAGGTTTGCTGTCCGTTTGTTTTATAGTCTATGACAAACGTTGCATTTTTCATCACACTTGAAGCGTTTAATTATCCTTGTTCTAATTATCTTTTATTCCTTTGAGAGTTCACGCAAAATTATGTAGAGCTTGGTACTTGTTCTATGGCTTTTCTTCTCTCCGCATACTTTATAGTCATCCTATGAATGGTGCACCTGGCAGCTTGCTCATTCCCTTTGCGGTCTCGATAATCAATTCACGTTCTCAATAGTTTCATCCGGGCATTGGTAAGAATAATGACTTCAGCAGTCAATTTTGAATGCATGTTTACGGTTATCCTTCCAATTGGTAGAACCAAAAATCGTTAGACGTGTCATCTATTTTTACGTATCTACAATGTTGTCATCCACCAGGGGGGACCAACTTTTTTTAACCATACCCTAGATCATCTTCGATGGATAATAAGCCCAATTGACCCAGCATCCGTCTAGTGAAAGGGCGTCTTTTGCAATTTGACTTGACGATTTTTTTATCAACCATCTCGTCAATTGATTTCTCCACATAACGACTATAGTTTCATATTTAATAGTGATCAACATATTTATATTTGTGGATTTTTTTAGGACCGGACCACTAACTTTCAAATACTATTATGTTCTGAAAATTGACCGGGTCAGCTTGTGCCGGGGTGAGAAGTATAGAACATTTAAGATGTGTGACAAACAGGAGTTCAAAATGTTAAATCCCGCATAAGACATGATCACTTTTATCTTTAACCGCTCGTCCCTCCCTCTCTCTCTCTCGCTCTATCTTGCTGATTTCCGTTGTTTCGTAACGTTGAAATTTTTTGAATACCTTGGCGTTCTTACACTTTCGTTAAAACAGTAATCCGGTGTACCGGACCCCACTTTTCTCAATGGTTACAAGATCTTTTAATAAATTTCGTGTTTTATGGATTTCTATGCACTTGAGATCCAAAATATCCCGGTGCAAACGGATGTCCCGTCATTGTCCGACGAGTTTCTTTGGATCCTCAGTGACGTTCAGACATGTCCCGATTGTTTGTATCTCCATATAACACGTTGGATGAGATACAACTTCCACTTTTTTGTCGATTCTACTAGTTTGAGTGTTGCACACAGAATAAATAATAGACAATATTGAACGCCGGACCCGTGGACCTGCGTGTCCGCGAACAACAAATCGCATCTGTATGAGTTTCGATGTCAAATATTCTACAAAAATGTTAGACTTCCGAATGTTTAAACCTCGCGTCTTGTACCACTACCATGTTGAAGTGTGCATCGTCAGGATGAAACGAAACTTCTTTTTTTTTGTTTCCCATACCACATTTTAGTTATTTTCATAAATATTTTTTCGTAGCTCCAGATTGTGGATCTTTGTACAAGCAACGTGAGAAATCGTTGAGTAACTTTTGTCGCTCAGATCTGCCTAAAGAAATTTGAGCAATAAAAATATCGTAATTTTCGTTGCATTCCAACGATGCAAACTTCAATCTCATTCACTACCAATATCTCTGTTTCCCTCTGGCAGGTTGGTCTTTACTCTAATTATACCATTCTTCCTTCCACTTTTGATATGTATTTCCGCCAATTGCTTGCGTCAATCAACGTGAAATGTTATGAATAAAAATCCGTTGTTCACAAAAAATCACAATTTGTTGTTGTTTTTTTTTTCGGTCTCGTTTATTTCAACACTCACCAAATATTCGTTTTTTTTTACTGGGCGGTGAATACTGGTATGGGTTTACGTTACTTTCTGGGTTTTTTTATTCCTCTCAACCGCTACGTTGGCTATTTTTAAAGAACTCTTTAGTTTTCTTATCAGAGAACGCCTCGTTTTCGTACACATAGATTATTCGGATAATTAATGATCCGGGCGCCAGAAAAGTGAAGGTATATATATTTTTAAAATCACATATTCGTGATACGTTGGGTGGAAGAAAGGCAAAAATATTAACCCTATCAATAAAACAAAAAGAAATGTATAAATCATTTGAAATGCAATGTCTTGAGGGAGACGTGACGTTTCCGGGTGCATTTATTATGAATGTTTTCGCCCAGTTTCCCTATTACCGGACGTCAGTCATTCGTATCCTTCGTTCGTTAGCACGTACTTCGCATTAGCGTCTGAATCGCGTGCTCAAAAACCGTTTCTCGATTGGCTAGACGTAACTTGACCACAACCCATCCTCCGTCGCCATACACCCCTCCACCCTCTTTCCCCTTATTTCTTCATCAAGCGGAATATCGCCGGACCTGCTCACCACGATCTCGCGTTTACCTCCCACGACTGCAACCTGCGACGCGGACTGTAATAAATTACGAGGGAATGCACGGGCTGCGCGTTTACTATATCGACTGAAACCATCCTGCACACCGATGTGCGTTCCGTTTTTCTCGCCGCTCGATACCTCCCGGTACTGAAATTCTTCTGATTCGTGCAGAAAACACGCTCATGTCGAAAAAGCGACTTTACTTGAGAACAAAAAAGATTGAAAAATCATGAGATCGGATGCAACCTAAATCCAAAAGTTACTGTACTCAAAATGGCTCGAGTTGCGTCCAGCAGAAATTTCCTGCTTTTGTAAATTATGTTCGTCGAAGTAGAGGAGAGGATTGATGAGATGTAACGACAGGATGTTTCTGTTCGTCTTTCGAATTAAGGGGTTACATCCGAGTAGAAGAGAACATTTTTAGGTTTTTTTTATTGGCTTAGGTGATGTATAAACATCACACGAATGATATATAAAAGACATTATACGCGAATTTTTTTTATTTATTTCATTTTTAGAGCTTATTTTCCGGAGCGCCCTACGAGCCCTTCCAAATGCACGAACAGCCCAGACGGTAAAAATAGCAATTTAGAGTCGTTTGATCCAGTCGTTGTACAAAAAATATACAACGACCTAACAACTGAAGACCTACTATCAAAATGACGCCATGCCTACACGCAGAATTCAAACGAGAGCTTGGATTCCGTCATATGGACGATAGCTCCCAAATCAGTTTAGAAACTTTACACGCGGTTTTTCTCGAAAACCCTTTTTGAAATCGGGAGGACGCATAATTCGGGCTGTTTTTATCTGGTTGACTTAAAAATGTTATTGTAGCTTTTTAGAGAAATTCTCTGAAGAAGTACACACGACTTTTACGATTAATCAGCAATTCCAGTTTTTATTGTTAAATTAAGACCGATTTTTTGGCGAAAAAACAATTATTCAAAATGATGCCATTTTGCGAAAAAAAAACTTATTTTTAAATAATTGTGTACTTCCTCAGCAAAATCAATGTAGAAGACGTTTTTTTTTTCGTTCTCGTGGCAAATCCATAAAAGTCCTGCGTCCTCCCACGGAGCACATAAAAACGCTCTTAGTGTAGCTACTACTGAGGCGCCATTTTGTATTTGTTTCCATAATTTTTTTTTGGTCTACCTCAGCACATGTATAATAAATTCTCCAAATCTCGTTTTGATTGCTTATTTAGTATTCTCGAAAAAATATTCTCAAACAGTCTCATTTTTCGGTGAACCACATGGATGAAACGCCTTAAGGAATGATATATAAAAGTTTTGATGCAATCTGTCATGCTTGGGCAATTATCAATCAGTCTGTCCACGTCGTCCAAATGGCCCCCGTCATTTGAATGCCGTCAAAATTAGCATATGATATCTTTTCCCCACAACATTTCAAATACAATTCTTATTTGTCTGCCATTCGCGTCTCAACCAACGTTCATTCTGTTTACTCACGAGATTTGTGTAGGGAGTTTCGCCTATGGATTTCTCATCCTGTCTCGGCAACAGCCACAAACTCACAAATTTTCATGGTGGCTTAGAAAGAATTCATCCCCCGTGGCTTGGCCAGTAATAACGACTTTTTTTTCTTTATAAGATGGAGTTTTCCAATTAGCAGCGAAATAAACTCTCGTACTAGCTGAAATCCTGTAGAAATATTGTCTGCCATCGTTATGACAACGGTTTTTAATCGTTACAAATGCATAAACAATCCACGAGCCTAGATTGGGATTTCCTTGCCCCAGTGACCTACAACAAATTGTCCACCCTTTTTTCGCAGCCATTTACGAAGACGTCAGAACATTTTAGTCACGATTCGATTCAGGAGCCAAGTAGCTAATGCTTCAAAATACGAATCGCTCGAACGAAAGTGCAGAAAAAGCTTTGTGTCACCGACAACAACCTCTAATGTGGAACTTTCAGAAAACAATGTGTATTTTCGTTATTTTTTAATTCAACTGATAATTTGTTTCATCGGCATACATGTACATGACAAGTTCACCAACGAATTATACTTGATAATTATTCAAATAGTAATGGAGTCGGGCATTCTTGCATAGTCACAGTATCAATCCATTTCTGTCGGTCGGAGATGGGAGCTGTCTTATCCCGCAGCAGATCAGTGCTAGAGAGAGAGAGGGAGAGAGGAAGAGAAATGCATTCGAAAGGCAAGTCGCCGTGAGCAGATAGATACGCTTACTCCAACGATGGGTTTCTATTCCCCGTGAAGTCTCTCTCTCTCTCCCTCTCCTAAGAAACTGAATCCTCAAGACATACGAGCGCAATTTATCGTTCGCTCTTAGGGAAGTAATCATCCAAGATCGAAACGAACATGACTCGGTCTCCCTCCCCAACCATTTACACGAATTGCCCGTCTAATTTATACCACGAATAAGAAAGAATATCCCTATGTAGCGTAAAATCACTGCTAATTCCGACGCCGTGGTATATTTGAACACTTCACGTTTAGTATTCGAAGTCTCAGGAGCGACCTTGAGAAAATGGGGTCTCGTTAAAAAAAAAAGGTGAATCTTAGATATTTCTTCAGTATCACGTGGATCATTGATGCGTTGCGCTTCGGTGTAGGTCTGAACAAGGGCTCGCTGGGATAGACATTAATCCAACTAGACGGAGAATGTATGAAAGCAGCTATAGTAAGATACCTCTTCAGAAAACTAAGGAGACCTGTGCAAACATTTTATTACCCTTTTCGTTGCTCGACAGTCTGTATTTCGAATAACCTTGGTCTCGAACAAACAATTGAGTTTTTAATTAACAAGGAGACAGGGCAGAATCGATTGCCTGTGACCTATCTGCCAGTCTTTCTGTGAACTACGGGACGTTTTATTCGTTACGCATACCGGTCAGGAGTGGTGGACGAAAAAAAATGTATGGTTGTTTTTATGACGTAAATATCGCGTTTTTGTCGGTCAACACTCGGGGCAAGTGCGTACTTCAGACGTTAAAAAAGTATCAAGCACCGCTGTCGAAACTTTAAGTGTAGTCGTGACAAAAAAGTCTTTGTCGTGTAGGCGCTTATGTATCCTAATGAGGGTTTTAGCGGTGATCTCCAGGATAATTCGTTGATTAGTCGTTTGCATTGTCTCTTCCATTGCGCCTCCATTATTTTTTACATACGATAGCTTAATGGTGACTTTTGTCAATATTTTTCGATTTATTTGTTGCATCGTCAATTTTGTGTATAGCAGAGCTTGTCGCTGAACTTGCGTGAGCCAACTAGGATTTTGATTACGGTCCTTCGTAGAATTTTGCCAGCGGCACAAGCTTTATTTTAAAAAATCGAGCTTGTCGGGCGCTCTCCGTTTGGCTGCCTGTCTGTTCGTCCCTCTTGCGCGTTTTTCTACCTCCCCCTCGGTCTCTCTCTCTCTTCATCAATTAATGTTTGCTGTTCCGGTTGATTTGGAGAATTGCCCGAAATCAGTGAACCCGACGGAACCGATTGAAGTATATAGGTACAATCAGAGAGATTGTGTGTGTGTGTGTGTGTGCGTGAGAGAGAGAGAAAGAGAGAGAGAGAGAGAGAGAGAGAGAGAGAGAGAGAGAGAGAGAATATATCTTAACGAAAACATGGAGCGCGAAATGCAACGTATTGTCAAATGCAAACAAAGTGAATCTGTCGTCAGATTTCTATAGCAGCCTCCAGGCAAACCTGCAAGTATTGTGATGCGCAAAAGTACAGAAAATGCAAGCGAAGGCCAGCACTGCTTCTCCAGCATTCCATTCAAGGAGCTGCGAATATCCATCGCCAACCTCTGCACTGCAGTGGTGCGTGTCATCGTGGAATCTGTCGTGCTCTCGCGTGTCATCGTGTCAATTGAGAAAAATACATACGCATGGCAATGAGAATACACCGTTCAGGAGTCCACCGTGATACTTTGACCGGCTTCATATCTCCGCAAAAAAATGGTCCATCACGATGGCGCGATCATATACAGCAATATAACTCCCTCCTTCTCTCGCTCTCTCTCTCTATGTATGCACGCATATAGTTTTATCGCAGCATTCCGAAGTTTCTTTACCCAGAGTGAAAGGACGAAATGTTTTTCTCACTTTTGATGAGAGAGATCGTTTTATTTCGATATATGTGTACTTGAGAAGTTTATTTCCGAAAGAGACGGTTATATTGTATGCGGAGATGTGAAGCAAGTTTATGGAACAGGATGCTTGCGGTTCTGTAGCGAAACCTTATTCCTTCGGTGCACATTTGGATCGAAACAGTGGGAAATGCCTCAAACCTTATGTGCCTTCAGATGTTTTATTTGTTTCCGTATTCGAGTTAGGATTGGGGGGAAATATATTAAACTCGGTAAAGTGCATGACAAATGTAAGATCTAGTATGATGACGCGTAGAAATTTCAATAGGTTGTTTCAGGTTGCATGTTGCCATTGCATCGTTGTGCCATATATATGGCTCTCATCAAGTTACTGCATCTGACCATTATGTTGTTTGCTCAGGTCGTCAACGCAATTTTTTTTAAATCAATATTTTGAAAAACCCCTACGTACTGGACTAGTTTTTGATATCTACTTTCAGAATATTTTTTGCTCTAGCTTAAAAATTATCACATGTGCGAATACGCCCGTAGAGGACTATGAAAAAAGGCGTTTTCTTTCATCGACTATTGCACCGCCATTTTGTTTTAAAATAATAAAAAAAAAATCTTTCACTTTACGACTTGTACTAACACGTATAAAAAAACCGAATTTAAAAATATTGTTTTGTTTTTCTTAAATAAATTTTCAAAAATGACCCTTGACTTTGCCCTCACAAAGGTATATTCCCCCTTAAATGTTCGTGTCACTTTTACCTCACACTTGTCCCTTCACGATTTCCGCTTCCTTAGAGACAACGTAGAATGGAGTTCACGGCTATTCTTTCGTAATGCACTACCGCATTGCGTTTGCACGACGGCATAGGAAAACTGTGGAAAACCTGTGCCGGGGTTGGCAGCTTTGTTTAATTCGAGTGGTGTTACAGAAGGTGTTTTATTTAATTAACCCGCGTCGCGCTCAGCAGTCGGCACGCAGACCATCAGGCTAAGCGGCCATCTATCCAAGCATTGTCCAGGTCAGCGCTTCGTGACATGGAAAATCACTGAAATTGCACACCAATCACGCATCGACTGGGCCTTTAGTCGACGCGCGACTAGAGATCCAGTGAACAATACCATGATGTTGCAGTTTGCGTCGTTGGAACGCAACGAAAGTTGATTTTTTTCTAATAATCATATTTTTGCCGATTTCGGTTACAAACATCACCGAAACAGTTTTCACAAAAATGACGGAAAAAAGTAGACAAGACATTTCATTGCATTCCAACGATGCAAACTTCAACGGCATACAAACCCCTATTCTCCGAGGCTCCCTTTTTCGCTCCACATGATGTTCCCTCTTTTAAATGACTACCAGAATTCCACCGGTGTTTATAGAGTGCGATTTTTTAGCAGAGCAAACAGTTTGTTTTGCACATACTTTAACCAAATGGAGAAAACATATTTGCAACGCGGTCGAGCATTTCTGATTTCCCGGCGGAGAATGAGGGAGAAGACTTTTTTGGGAGGCATCGAACTTTTGGTAAGGTAATTCCAGACGTAATCTGTCTCGTGTCCCTGCAAGGACTTGTGAATTCTCGAAGGATTTAGAAGAAAAAAAGCAATCAATTTTTCCTTTCTCGTTTTTTTTTTCGTATTGAATACGCCTGAAAGTTCCCGCAACGCTTTATAAGACAACCTTGATTACCCTCTTATCACGGAGATATATTCGAATTTCGACTCTATCGACACTAATTGGCACTCACGAATCTAAGTGCAAAAATAGAACACAATGTCAATACTCAACGTGTTATATTTCGACCATTCAACCTGACTTCTCACGATAAAAAGCAGCTTCGGTATACATATATATTTTTAAACAATGGTGGTTCATGCGATGAAGAAGTGGCCCATTAGCACTTCGAGTACTTATCAGCCTACAAGTTTACCATCAGTACATTCGTGACAGTGTTCTTGGTCCCAAGGTGAGGGGAAAACTTTTTGTATTAACGAACCCCAGACTCTGTCTCTGAGCCATCAGCCTCACCAAAAGATCGAGAGGAAACCTCGAGCCCAATGCTCCATCAGTTTTAAGACGACTTTGGCTGCTTTTTTTACAGGCGAGTAGTTCTTTCAATGATGAAGATACATTAAAATCATTCTTTCCGCCAAATCGATGAGCTGTGTCATTATATTTAGTATATAGTGCATATAGCATATACTATAACGGTTAGACATGGATTGTGCAACGGCCAAAGCCCGTCGTAAGATCTGAAGTCTTGATCCTCACTGTCGCTTCTATTATTTGTCGGCATGCAACTTAATGGAGCTATGGTTTTTTCCATGAAGATCTCAAGAATTTCTTGTGCAAGCTGTGAGCTAATCGTTATTATTGTTCATGAAGCTCGGTGCAAATAGCTTTGCCACGATGCCCGAACGCAATTCGACAATAAAAGAAAACGCAACACCTCTCCGCTCGAACAAGTAATGAGACGTTGAAGCATTAAAAGCAAGGAACCCATTGAAAACTCGCGACCCACGATTCGATTTCAGATGCGATCATGAATAACCAGTGGGAAATGTGATATCGTTCAGTGAATGAATGGAAAATTTAATCTGTAATCAATTACAGTTCATTTCAACTGGAAAACCGTCACTGGTTGTTGTATGTCTTCCCGGGGGCCGTTCAATGGCCTTTGCGAAGAATGTAGTTTGCTGTACGCTGGATTTGGAGTGTTTTTCTTTCACTTGTTTTGATCTGGATAGCATTGCGTTTGTTCGCGTTTCTGATAAAGTGCTCTAGCTGTGTTAGTGAACTAACATCTCCTTTATCTACTCGTCCGCGAGTTTGAGAGTTATGTCCTTCCTTCTCGTATTTGCTCAGTGGCGGCTCCAGAGAATGAGGATCGATGTGTGAAACTCAATAAAGAAAGTTGCCATGGTGAGCACAAGGGGCGTGGGAAATAGCGTCTACCGCAAAAGCAAAGTTACCATAAATGAAAAGCGCGAAGTAATCTTACAACATTTTCAACGAATCATTTTTCACAGCGGTCTGGAGCTTTCTGCAAAAGCAATGATCACTATTTGGAGTGTTTATCTTCTGAATAAATTCGGCTAAATTATAAAGTACGATGTCAGCGACCATGCATCGAGACCTGACAGCCATTTGTCCAAGGTTGCTAGTTAGAAAACTTGAGAACATATTGTACGCCGGTCTCTCGAGGGGTGCGTGATCGCTGGAGGCTTAATCAGCAAATGTCCTCGGCCCATCCCTTAAAACTTAAGAGAATGTAATTCTCTTTTGTCCAGTCGGAAATGTAGGACGAAGTATTGCCATAATCCTAGCAGCATGGAGCGTAGGGCAGAGCGGAGTTACTTGATCATGATTTTGTTCAAAGCAGTAAAGCTCCGAATTAATAAAGTGATACGGAATGATATCTTTTTAAAGAGATAGGTTGTTTATTTGGCTATGTCATACTATAAAAAAACTGTAGTAAAAAGGTTGCTTACCAGGCTAAACTTACGTGAATATTACAAAAGGCAGATGGCTCAGTTGACCCAACTAGGTGGGGTCAACTGAGCCACCCCACGGGGCCAGTTGAGTCAGTGGGATAATAGTTTTTTTTTCACAAGAGAAATATAAACAAGAAGAAGTAAGCGTAGTTCTATCTAATTTGTTATCTTTTGCCGCTTTTCGGATACTTTTGCCGTTGATAATTTCTTCTGCGGCATGTTTCATCAGATCTTTGGAGACCGTAGGTCCTTCAGTTTTTCTCTTGTACTTTTGCATCCTAAAAAAAATAGTTTTTGCCGAAAGATTCATAGGTACTTGGGGTGGGGTTTGAACACGTGATTTTCAATGCAAATCTAATGAGCCATGCTCAAGAGACCCGGCTTGTTTTGGCTCAAATGCCCCCTTCCCCATTTTTTTCAGTAATTGGACCTAGCTACCCCAAGACTATTAATATTACATTATTTTTTATTCTGTCATCGTATAAATACAATACATGAAATCAAAATACACTTACTTGATTTCCGTAACACCACAAGCATGGACTGGGTACCAAAAGATACGACAAACTGCTTTTTTTTTAACTTTTGGCGCAAAAATAGTAACACCGTACGTGACACCCAAACCGAACACCGGCCGGGGACGACGCAAAAGCAACCGAGCCGCATACACCTCCCGCTTCTTCTGACATCCCACACTTGGATCTAGCATATACCGTCGGTGTGCCAGTGTGGGCGGCGCAGGTGATCCTGCGGTTCATAAGACCCCGCTCTGCCCTACTGTAGGCATTAGACTACGGGCGCTTCAGGGCTGCAAAGTTAACATTTTCTACGCGTTTGGTTTAGAAGTTTGGTGCCTCAGACGTCTTCAATAAGCTCCACACAGAACTCTTCAAGCGAAGGCACGTCTAGTTTTTGAGAGTAATGTTTAGTTGTTCAATGAGAAACTATAATGGTAGGACTGAAAATGAGAGAAAAGCGCCTATGGCGTGGCAACTGTCATGAAGTAAATCTATTTCTCGAGATGTCTAACCGCATCGAATCTCTTTCGGAGACGTGGTGGCGCATGCTCGGTTGGTAAACTCGATTGCGGAGGAGTCTGTTTGGTTGGCTTCAGCCCGCCATGGAAATGCGTTTTCAGTACCATGTATGCAGCAGATATTCGATACGCCAATTTGTTCTGTAGCATATTAATTTACTCTTTTTCTTGCTACTCACGGCGATTTTATCGGGAGCCACAAATGGATGTAGTTACTCGTTTTTTTATCACACGATACTCGCACGACACAATGGCACATCCTTCAACCCTGTCGGCCTCAAGTCCAAAGGGTCAATCGTCAGTTTGTCCAAAATGTTTAATCGTCGGACATACGCCCGTCCTTTTGTCAATTTTCTTTTTGATACGCGCATGTGCGAATACGCGCATTCATATGGAAGTCGTAATCGAGGTAAAGGACTCAAGTTTGGCTATACTGATTTGACAATGTTAACGAGCGATTCATCGCCGATTTTTTTTTCTATATTGCGGGGCTAGTTTCGAAATGACCCTTCACGCTTCTCTCTCTCTCTCTCTCTCGCTCTCTCTCTCATACACATACACTGTACACAGTAAGTATTGACTATTCAATGCACGCTTACGATTCGGCGATCGTTCCGGAAACGATATATCGCCCTTCCAGCGTGACATCGTTGAAACTTTTTCTGATCTCTCCAGCTCTTTTCTGAATATTTTCCATATCGATGCGACGTATATTCATCGAGCTCCGGTTCGCGCGGAGTATATGAATATCGTACTTTAGTGGGCTTCCCCATATGGATGAAAATATAGATGACATAAAATGTCTCGCAACGCTTAACAGTGCAGTCCACAGGTACATACTTTCGTACTCACGCCATCTCTATCTCTCAGCGTCATACCCTTTACGACAGATCTTGCGGAATCCTGAAATGTTATGGTCCCGAATGCATCGATATGTGTTATGAAAGTGGTCCAATCACAGTCATACCGAGTTACACTCGCGAGATGAATATCCCTCGCTGAACAATATTGCTTTCGCAACGATAATATAGCGCGTCGCGTGCATTCCCGCACAATTGCATGCAGTGCTTCGTTTTTATTTTTCACATACTCACGACATTTTAAAACTACGTTCAAGACGCGATTCTGTCTCTATGCATCGACCTTTAGAATTGTTCACCGCTCTTTATTATTGAATCGCACTCGACCATTTCTGTTACAAATGAGATGAAACAGAATCGCTTTTACATCCCACGCTTCAGTCATCATTTTTGTGTCCGTCGAATTCTTGTTCGCCACAAGGGGTTCTCTTCGGTGGATGCGGAACTGCAACGTGTCGGCAACAAGTAGTTCTACGTACGGCATACGGAGAAACTTTTGCGGGGTGTCGAATAGTCTGCTACAATCTCGGACTACGTCCATCGTATGAAAAGTTGTACGATGTTGAAGTTAAAATTCGACGCGAGTGAAATACGCGGTGCAGATTTTGATCAGCGATATGTAATTTTACCAGCAGTACTCGTAGTTCGTCTACTGGGCTTCACGAAGCGGGAGAATTAGAGACAGCGGGGGAAAGAGAGGGAGAGAACAGAGAGAAGTTCTTGTGGTTGATTGGCCTCACAGGGTCGCACAAGTAAAGTTGACACGCGGATGGATAAACATTTTGAGAACTCAGCGTTTAGAATAACGTAGCTAAACTAAGTTGAGTTCACATCATCGTGAATGTGATGCAGATGACCAACGTGGCTGAATTTAATCGAATTTGCGTAATCGTGAATTTGGTGCAAAATATAATACTCCACAGGACGTTCTAGTTCTTCATGTCAATGTACGTTGTTCAATAGAAACGGATGAACGATTTCGATTTTTTCTTGTTCGTAGAGTTAACGTTCGTGTACAATCTAGTCGCTTGATCCATGCATTTTTTTCGTACCAAGCAGTGCACAACAGTAGAAAATGTTCGATTTCTTTAACTCTCTTTGGTCACACTTCGGTAGAATGTGGTCACACTGGGTAAAATTCACCCGGTCAAGTTCCAAATGGTTGCCGTCTGAAAACTATCAGTCCGATCGGGATTGAAAAACTACTAAAAAATACTTTGAACATTCTAGAACATGTGTGAAAAGTCGGTATGTCAAAATTCGAATGACAACAAGTTTAAAAAAAATCGTGAATAGGTAAATTTGTAAAAAAATACACCTTTTCACGAAAAAATCATAACTTTCTGAATTTTCGAGTAAAATTGGAACAGAATACTCGTGAGACATGGTACTTCTAGGGAAAAAATAGTGGCATCGTGGTACTCCAAACCCTCGCCTCCTGGAGGGCCGACCTTTAATTGAAGTTAGGACCCATAGATATTTAGACCCAAAGTTAGGTCTGGATAAAATTTACCCACGGTCACAACGGGGGGTTAAGATCAACCGGTACACGAGGAGTGTCCGGAAAGTATCCGAGCTTATAATGTGGCAGGAGAAATTGTTAATTCTGATAAATGGTAATAATGTCTTCTTCAAAGTACTTCGGAAAGTACTTTAAGAGTACTTCAAAGTACCCTTCGGAAACCAGAAGATTCTTTCAGCGATCCTCCCGCTTTGGGAAACTCTTCTCATATTCAGCTTTCGCAATAAATAACAGCTCCATCGCATTCCTCTGCGTTTCCTTCACGTCGTCGAGTCTTCTTCGTATTAAAAACACTCCTCGAAGGTAATGCACAGACATACGACAAGATGGAAAAGTTCGACGATTTATATTTTTTTCTTATAAATGGTGTCTCAAAACGACCTGGAATTGGAATGGAAAACTGCGCGCCATTTTTTCTGTCGTGAACATAGACTACTCATCTTGGACAACTGGCATCAGGAAGTATTGAGGTTTAGTCATGGAGAATTACACGATCGAGCAACGCATAGAAATTGTGAAAATTCACTACAAAAATGATGAAAGATTTTGCAGAGACGGTTCGAAAAGTACGCACCTGCCACACTGCGGGCGAAACAATGCAGCTATTGCAGACGAAGTTTCATGGTCGTGTTATCTCGCACCGCGGCGATGTGAATTGGTCACCAAGATCGTGCAATTTGACGGCATTGAACTTCTTTTTTGGGGTTTTCTGAAAGGAAAATGATCCACAGACCATTCCGGAGGTCAATAAAGCAATTAGACGCACCATTAATGAAATTAGTCCGCAATTGTGCCAAAATGTTATTAAAAATTTCGTCAAAAGAGTGAACGTTTGCAAACAAGGACGAGGCGGCCATTTATCGGATATTGTGTTCCGCACATAACTCCGTGTTTGTACCTCATATTAAAATAAAAATGTTCGTACTTTTCAAATAAATAATACGTTTTATTAATAAATTAATATGTCAGGTCATTTTGAGACACCCTTTACTTACACCCTTTACAAACCCTATACTTCAATGCGGGTTCCAAAGGCGAATTCATTCTGATCGCGTCTGCGTATATGTTCGGATACGCTGTGTGCGTTCTTGACGTCAATGAAGCAACTTGCCACGAGGGTTTGGACACACAAGGAAGAACGTTCGATTGAGGAAACCCAAATAATGGCGGCTATTGAGACCTTAGGCCACTCTAGAGGCCGAAAAATAGGCTTTTTGCGGATTGTTTTTTTTTTCAGAAAAACTACAAAATAAATCGAGACTACAAAAAAGTGTGTTTATCATACATATCAGTGACTGTAGACAATCATTTTTTTGAAGCGGATAATTTCAAAATGGTTGCTGTGCAGCGTTTATCTTAAAACTGCATTTTTTAAGTTGGCCGGAAACATAACCCAGACAATTTTCAACCAATTCACATGAAATGTTGAATATATCTTGAAAAATACATTGTCTATGGAAGTACGTAGGATTTTTTTTTCATGACAAATGAACCATGCAATATAAAAAAATATCCTACGTACTTCCATCGACAATGTATTTTTCAAGATATATTCAACATTTCAAGTAAATCGGTTGAAATTGTCTGAGTTATGTTTCCGGCCAACTGCAAAAAAGGCAGTTTTAAGATAAACGCTGCACAGCCGCCATTTTGGAATTAATCGCTTCAAAAAAATTATTGTATACAGTCACGGATATGTATGAGAAACACCCGTTTTTGTAATGTCGATTTATTTTGTAGTTTTTCTGAAAAAAAAATCCCCAAAAAGCCTATTTTTCAGCCTCTAGAGTCGCCTAACCTCTTAACGTAACTGTAGTGTTCGTATAGGTTGTATCTAAAGCTGGCTTTATCAGGGAAGCAATCTTTTCCATTGGTCCCATGATAATTGTATAAACAGACAATGATCACAAGCTCGTCATCACACCAGTTGGATGATATCATAAAATTCTTCATTGGAATGCAGTGTTATATTAATCTTGATGTCAAGAATACACAAAAAAATCTTCTCGTAACATCTCAACGATGCTAACTTCGACATGGTTTCGTTGATTGAAAATAAATGTTAATGGCGGTTCTCACCCGAGTCTTTTATAATTGTTCCCGGAATTTTCAAGCACAGCTGGTAATGAGTTTGAGATATCAGTTAAAAGGAACGAAATCTTCGATTCCGTCCGGTTTTAAGATGGGAGACCATGGTTTGTCTCGTGATCACTAAGCTTTCACGTATAAATGTCGGTACGTGCCAATTGAGCGCTGATGAGAAGCCCGCACTCGCACCAGGGCAAATCCTGAGGTGAAACGGTTATCCGGCTTAACCCATTTTCTGGAATTCCTCTCTTTGACGACTACTCACACGGTTTTATCACGTTCGATCATCCAAGATGCTTCCAATCGTACAATTTCGCGATCCAGTGGTTCCGGACGTATTCTTGAATGCTGCTCTCGTCGGATGATCGTATTACATTTGGAATTACCGCGATTTTCTCTGCAACATCACTTTTCGCAATTGTTAATCCTCCTTGTACACTATATTTGAGAACGATACCTATAAACCGCATTATACCATGACATTCGATACTCGTCTCTTATTTTTATTCTGTCTCTTCGACGTAATCTTTATCGAGGCATTCCGTTCGGTTGTGTGTTGGGAGGTGTCAGAATCTCGACGATTATAGATGAAGTTATGGAGGACGCCAAAATTCAGCTTGGCAAGAGGCTGTCTGTGGAAATCCTTCAGATTCAGCTTGTTAAGTTATGTATTACTCGAGGGACAACTGCGACGAACTTCATCGTATTCTATTGTCGGGCACGTTGAATTGAACCATTTGCGAGATCGATTTAGGCAGTCTTCCGGGCACTATTGTGTCTCCTTTGATCGCATTCTCATTCACGTTAGTGGCAAAAGTTGTACCAAAAAAAAACTCGCGCGCTACTCAATCTTATCAATACGGAAATAATGTGGACTTTCGACGCGTCAATACGTCTACGGGCACCCAGGAGACTGCTATGGATCCCAGGGGAACGGTTTAAGTGACAGCTCATCGTCACTCACGAGTATATTGTGTTGTAAATGTCTGCGCGATTCGGGTATCTCGTGCATGATCAAAATTTCCATTTCAGATCCGGCGCGTTCTCTGCTACTTTTTTTTTCTCTTTTGTCGCCGCTTTGCCCAATGAACACCTTTGACTTACTTTATTAAGAATCTTCCACCAATTCACCACAAAGTCTTCGGATTTCTACCTGGACAATGTCCGCAATCTTGCTGGCAGTAGCTTTGATGAAAATTCGTATGGCCGGATATAGCCAAGCTGGAGACTGGCTGCTTAATATTGCCTCCCTTTTCGGCTGGGGTTTCTGTACACATAGCAAGTAATGTGCGCAGCATTAACGTTCGCGCACCCTGCTCTCCTGTCCACTTTGTGGTTATCCTGAAAAGCCCTTATCGCTATTGTCCTAATGAAATTAGACTGTTCGTTTCCAAGCAGGAGCCTCCCCCCCCCGCAATAGTCATCGTGACTTGTGAATTATTGGAATTGCGTGACCAACTATATTCATCGCGCAACTCCGCAAGTGGTGCATACATAATAGTACAGATTAAATCGATACTGATAGGGGGGCGTACACAAATTATGCAACGCAAAGTTTCCCAATTTTTACCTCCCCCCCTCCCCCTGTAACGGGACCGTAACCCCCGCCCTATTCCGTTACGTAACGGGTGCTTTGTCGTCAATAATTGCGATCTTTTTCATAGACATAACTAATTATGAAAGGATCGGGTTAATACTCATTTTATGAAGTATATATTCATCTAGTTTTATAGTATTTTGATGACAAAATATTGAAAATTAACCCATATATATGCCTTGATTTGACGACGAAAGACAAAATTTCTCTTCATTGTCCCATCGATACCTTTATGAAAGGTTGTCTGTAAATTAAAAGTCAACAATTTATCGACATCTATACAAATGTGGCTATCGTTATGCGTAGCCGTTTTTTTATTTTGTTTTTTGTTTTACAAAATGCCGACAGTTTGGAATTTTTTTTCTATTTTTACGGCCCTTTTTCTGTATTCTAGCAGTCTTTAAAAATAGGAGTTATCAAATGTTAAAAACGCGGATACGTACAACCTTAGTCACGGCGATTACAAAAAATGTTTTAAAAAAAATGAAAATCGGTTCATAAGTTTTTAAGTATTCGCTCGGACAAGGTCGAAAAAACTAGTTTCGAGAGAAACGCGTTCAAACTTTTCGTTCCGTGTTTCTTGATATAAAGTGATGTTTTTTTTCTAGAATATTGATACTTACATTGAAGTATCTAGTCGCGGGCGATATGACGGTTCTTCATCTTCATGACAGTTCACAAAATAATAAGAGCCTGTACTTTATCTATTGTAAATGATGCCACACTTGTAGGAACTGAGGGTACTAACCGGTTGCGCTAACTGTTTTCACTAAAGTGACTATAACTCCGTCAATTTTCGGACTTGTGAATAAAAATGTTGCCAACATATTTTTCAATACATGTACTTTCAAGAATTATTAAAAAAAAAAAAAAATTCGTTCAAATTTTGCTCGGGGGATGTGGGAAAGCTACTATGCAAGTTCTTGCACAGTGACTTTCCCCCTTAACTGACATTGCGTATAGAAAGCTGTGAGCTGTCCACGGTAAAATTGCAGGCGAGGTTCAAATTAAAAACTTGAACCCGCAGAAATTTTGCTATTTCTGGCAGTATTAAAATCGTGACGTAACGCAAACCTAGACCCCCCCACGTACGTAGACCGTGACGCCTGGCCGACCCCCCCCCCCCCCCTTATTGCGTTCCGTAATTTGCGTACGGCCCCTAGAAAGAAAATAACATGGGCTCAATGCTCGGTAGCGGAATTGCGACAACACTTGTGGTCGAGATGGTAATATTTGTCGTTGCTCCGAACGCTTATTCGTTCCGAAACGAATGTTAGACGGCTTTGCATTGTTGGGCATGAAGGAACAAAAATTTGCTGCAGAATTACTTCGACGAACAAATTTCTTTATTTAGTGTATACGGAACTGACATGTTAGCATTACTTTTCTTCATATAAAGCAAATACAATAGTTGCGCTAATTGAATTGAGATCAAATGGTAGCAATCGTACTTCGTCCAATGATTCCACCTTACAGTCTTTTCATCGTTTACCTCTCTCCGAAACATGTGTTTTTGTTGTCACTCCTGTAAGCGCGACTGAAGATGTAATATGTTTCCTTCGGGTACTTTATTGCTTCTCCCCTATCCTGGCCACAGTGACCGGGATAAGGGAGAAGCTATAGATATTGAATATATGTCTATGTATAGAACTTTAATACGTGGTGTACCTGCCGCGAATATCTTTTTTTTCCTTTTCGACTAATTTGTATTCGGTACGCTTCTCTATTGTGGCTTCCGCAAGTGTTACACGAGCCTTGGCCATCCCATAGGGACTCAGTCTTTTTTGGCCGAGAAAGAATAAGACGAGGATGACGGAATGATCGATTTACTGGATTATTTGTCCTCCCACAGCTTTTTTTCCTTCTTGGCCTAAGGAGAAATTGAATTTTCCTTCATCCGACCTTCGAAAATCTAATATTCAACCTCGCCCTTACATGTCGCAGCGGTCTGCTACTCCCAATGTCATAAAAATTGATTTCCTCCTCATTTTAACCGACGACCGAGTATAAGCACGCGAATTCCGTCATATCGCGTTAATACCATCGTACTGAACACGACGAAAGAATCCTTCACAGTAGAGAAAATCGAATCGAAATCTCCGCCAAGAAGGCTCCATAAGATGTGTCAAAAGGCGCGTTGGATCCGTTTCAATTTGTTTAAAAATTGGGATTTTTTTGTTGCACACGCAATCTTGAATGGTACAATTACTGTATTGAGTTCAACGATATTACTTTTGAAGTTGTTTGACAGTTGCCTGATTAAGAACAATCGGTGCTCAATCAATATTTCGCTCGTGCGGTTGCAACGTTTGTAGTGTAAGCGGAGTGGTTATGCTTTTCGCTAAATCTTCCTTCACTTACTGCAAGCGTCCATGAATGTCAATATTCGTAAAGGGGTAAGGCCACAGTAGAGTTTTCCAAAAATCGATTTTTTTCTCGCCAAAACGGTGCTTTATCATCATGAGAATGAGTTACTATTCGATTTATAGCAAGAACATTTTTTTTTACCAACTTTGAGCGTATAACGTAAGCTTACCTCTGGCACGGCGGTAGAGTACCTAAAACTTTGAACGCGTTTTTCTCGAAACAGCTTTTTTCCAATTGGCGTGACAAATAACTTCAACAATTTTCACTCGATTTACTTCAAATTTAAAAAGTAAGTTCCTAATTGCATTTCGCAGAGAAGTACGTACGGAATTTCTGATTAATCGAAAACTTTTCATTTTATGAGCCGTTTTATATGAAATTTCTCACTGAAAATTCATTCAAATACCTACAACTTTTGAATAAAACAATATTTTTTAAATTCCGTACGTACTTCTCTAGGTATACTAATGTAGACTGACGAGAACTTTGTTTCTTGTTATAGGTAAAAATTGTGGATGCTAAATGTCACGCCGCGGAGCGCCTAAAAAAAGATAACAAAAGAACATATTAGTAGTCGGCAATTTTGTACATCGAAAAAAAATATATATTTTTTCTAACAGCTTGATATTCATACTAAATATATGTGTAATTAATTTTATGAGTGAATCACTTTTTCGTACGAAAAAAATTGTTAAATTCGCACATGATTTTGTACCCGTTACTGTGGTCTAACCCCCTTAAGACAATGCGTCCTCATTGCTAGTACTTTGCTCAATAGTGCATTGACAATTATGATATTTATGAATGCTTTTAAGGGAACATAACCCACAACTGGTTGCAACACTGACATGGTTTTATTTGTGTTTGCTGAAATAAGGTCCTATTCACCTGACATCACTCCCAAAGCACATTTTTATGAGAAAGGGTATTCGTTGGTTCTCGAAAATGCTGCCAGTTTTTATCCAATTTTCGAAATTAAACCACTCCTTTAATTCGACTCGGGGCTTTGTTTCCCTTCGCAAATATTTATTTCAATTAAATTTCGTTGGTAATCGGTCCGAGCGTCGCTAATCTAAAGTTATTCAACCATGAGGAGACACTCGAGGGGCCATAATCGCCGTATCAAGAACGTGGGCGCGCCACAATTTATGAGCTTAATCGAGAAAGCGATACACACCAACGAGCTTTTGTTCGCCATTGGGACACGATCGTTAAAAGTTCACCGATTATTCAAATTACTCCGTACAAGATGAAACGGAGTAAGAATTTAGGCTGAAAATTCGACGGATGCCGAGGTCAGTTATAGCGGTCAAAATTCTACTTCAACCCCTGTTACTTACATAAACGCAGCCCACTGAGGTTAGAATATGTCGGAAGCTTATGCTTGGAAATTGTTATCAACGGAGACATTGGTCTGTGTCGTTCGGAGACTGTGGTACCCCGCAAATTCATATATATATATGTGTGTGTATGTGTGTTTCAGTTGCGGCAAGAACTCGTAATGGACGCATCCTTGGATTAGAATGCGCTGCGGTCTGGGAATAGTTTCGACTATTCGAAGTTTTGAAAGATATGCGCCCTAGATTGTCAATTTTGTGAAAATATCATCCATTTTAGTATCAGTATGAACGCATTTCAACCAGTAGAATCGATAACTGCGATTTCCCTTACCCGCACCATTAAAGTGGAATCATGTGGTTACATAAATTATATCCGACATTTTCGGTGAACGGACATGCTGATACCAAAAATTACATTTGTATTGTTGATGTTTGCGCTATGGCCATTCGCCACTGAGAGTAGATGGTGTTACGTCAACTAATATTTGATCAAACTTGGGATTGATCAGGGAAACGGTATGAATCGTCACAACTGACGTTGTTGTACATGACACTTCGATCCAAGAGATATTCTTTCCGTGCCACTTCTCTCGTCGCAACAATTCCACCCTATTTTTCTTTCAGGGTTGTTTCACTGTCTGTCCGCCTCAAAATGTTTTCCGCATTTTCCTCGTTCACAGCGCGACTATATACAAAGTCAATACAAAGCCACAAGACGGTATTAAAAAAGGGGACGGGATTACCGCATCAAAGTCTCTCATCCCCTGCGCATCTTACTTCCAACTTTGATGGATTTGCAATGAGAAACGACCCGAATTTAGACAACCCTATAGAGTCCCGGTTTAGCACGATGAAAAGTTTGTTCTCGGCGTATTTATATGCCTGAGCAGGCTGGTAAAGTATGCAGCCTCTTGTCAGATATTCCCGTGGAACCCGGGCGTGAATTCGTTCGATGCACAAACTCGTCGTGATACTTTCTCGTCGCAGTATTCGCAAACGAGGACTGTGACAGTCAGGATTCCACTGGTGGCGTTACGATCCAACTTTATGGGAAAACAGTCCAATACTTTCGCCCCCACATGTACTTCGTCTCATTATTTGACATTCCATTGGATCGGTATTTTCATCCTACCATTCAACCTCAACTTTAAATGAAAAAGAGGCCACGGTGTTTATCATTACTTGCAACTTGAGGTTCCGTATGCGACGGAACTGAAAATAGAAACGATTGATTAGCCTCGGAGCATGACGAAGCACGCATTCATTACTATACGATTCGTCAGATTGTAAACCCGTACGTATGATGCACGTAAGATTGAGTGCTTATCCAGTAGAGAGATTCAACGACGTCGACACATTTGCCTATGGCCCTTGGACGGCTAATACACATGTTGAGTTAGTAGTTACAAAGGAAAATCGATTGAACGGAAGCACTGTTCTATCCTCTAATTAAGCATGCACATGTTTCAACTGTATGTATATACGAGTCAACGGTGTACCTTGGTTGAACGTCACTTTCAGCAAGGACATTATTTGTTTACCAGTACATTATTAGATTTTACGTAATAAACTGTGGCATCGTTTCCATCCACAGAGTACTCTGGTATAGCAGCTTACACTCATTCCGATTATACAGGGTGTCCCTCTTATCTCTGCCACCCGAAATAACTCGGTAATTATCGACGTCACAAAAACAAGTTCCAGACAAAAGTTGTACGGCGTGAAGGAGGCCACCAAATACGACCATTTTTTTTTAGACGCAAACTTAGGGTCTAAGTGCTAGGCTATATTCGGTAGTGATCCGGGGTCTTGGTAGTCTAACTATATTTGGTAGTGATCCGGGGTAGATTTGTATAATCGGTACTGACCTTGAATGACGTTGAACGACTTTGCCTCCTTAATGTTTTATGCGGCTTAGGGTGCTCCACAAGATGGTTGAAAAAATGTACCATTCCGTTTAAACACACCGTACTTCACACCGTACATCTTTTGTCTGGAACATTTTTTTGTGACGTCGATAATTACCAAGTTATTTCGGAAAGCAGAGATAAGAGGGACACCCTGTATAGTAAATTAGAATCGATTGCAGTTCGGGAATACCGAGACAATGCAGATTTGTGGAAATTAGCATGCTCTGACGATAAAATCTCATCTTCATCGTTGTTTCAATGTTTCCGCTCTCTTTGTTTCGTCCCCGTTGCGTTATCTCGTTCTCAATATTACCATTGGGGAATATTACGTTTTATTGTTTGATGTACATTTCCTTTTGTCCTGAAAGTTCCGGTCACAATTGTGCTGTTGATCGTCGTCCTAATGTGCGGCTGCGATAAAAACAATCGATAAGCAAACTCTGTACCTCCTCGATCGGTGCGTTGGGACATGTTTCAGCATTTTCATTACTAACAAGTAACAGCATTTACGTGTCCGCCTTAGATTTTGTTGAAACTCATATATGCGATAAAGTATTGAAAACTACGAGACGCGTATTTCTTTTTATCGGCCGGAAAACACCTTTGAGGGGGGGGGGGGGGGGGACACGTTCGAAGAAAAACATGTCACGCTTAATTTAATTTCTTTTCAATACTTCTGTAGTGAATTTTTCCGCTTACATTAGCAGAATTTTGGTTTTTGTTTCATTCAGATCGTTGAACTGCTTATGAGTGGAACTGCAAAATCACCCTTCGACATGCCTTTCTTCGAGGGGAGGTTTCCCGCCTTAAGGGGCTATACCAGTGTGAACGCGGAAAATTTGGGTGATTTTCGCGAATTTTTTGGAAGATAAGTACTCAATTAAATGTTTCGGACAATTAAGAATATATTTGGCTATATATGACTTATATTACAAAAAATTTTCATAGAAAAATCTTGAGATCTAAGCGACTTATGCGATGCCTTCGGAGGCGGCAAAAAAAGTTCCTCCACTGCTGACATGATTCCGGCCGATTGAGTAGCTGAAGCCGAAAAAGGAAACATTATCGTTAAACTGGAAGGTATTTCCTGTACAATGACGTAGGATTTTCGAAAAAAATATCAAAATCTAACAAAATGGTGTAGTTATGAAAAAAGTCTGTTTTCTTGCTTATAAAATGGTCGTTTTCTTCAATGCCAAATCGTCAATTTCCTTCCAACCAAAAATATCCTACGTCATTGTCGAGTAAATATATTCAAGAGTACTCAGTTCAGATTTCAAGTCAATTGGATGATTGCTCTTTGAGTTACCATGTCAGCAAATTTGAAAAATGTAATTTCGAGAAAAACGCGTTTGAAGATTTAACTATCGATTTTTGCAAGATAAAATGATAGCGATACGGCCTTGAAATTTTTACAGGATATTCTTGAGAGTATAAACTGTCGAAGAAGGCACAAAAAAATCGATTTTTTGAAAGTGTCACACTGGTATAGCTTAAAGCCATTTTTCCGGCGATAAAAAAATACATGTCTGATAGTTTTCAATGCTGTATCATATACATGAGTTCCAACACAATCGAAGGGGGACACTTAAGTGATGTTCTATGTAAGTTACATAGAGGAATTTGGAAAGCAGGATTCCTAAATCGCGCCGGAACTTCGGTTTTCAATTAATTTTGATCTGAGCACATTACATAGCAAGTAATATTGGACGAAATTGTACTTCCGGTTTGAGATTATACCTAGATGTTTCTTCTCCTTTGCTCAGTGTCTTGTACGCTTATCGGGGTGTCTCATGGGTTACGCATTTCTCCCATTTTACTGAAATTATAGAGATTTCTCAGGGACAATCTATACAAGGCTTGAATATGTTATTAGATCAGGAGGATAATCAAATCATTTTTCAATGACGAGTTTTTAAATTCCGTATTAAATATGGTTTTTTGTTCGATTTGAGTAGATCAATTGCACTGGTTTGGACAATAATGTAAACGGGAGCAGCAATACATCAATGGCCTGACGATGAGCTTGGGCCTGGCTCGACGTGTTGAGAGATCGAAAAATATAAACGATTTTTTTTCTCCCTTTGTCAGATTTTTTTTCTTATACATCAAGTGGGCGAAAAAAATGAGCGATTTATGAGCTCTAACGTTATATTCGTGTAAGTCCCGCATACCTACACTTCGTTTTGAAGAACTCTTTCTCTTTCTCTACCCCTTCCCTCTGATTCGCTCCAGGCTCCCCTCGGCGTCTTCCTTCCATTCTCGCTCGACATCATTATTCCATCTTCTTTTGTGCCGTAGACACAACTTTTTCAAGGATCTCCGCGACAGTTTCTACGTAAATATATATCCCTCATGGCTTTAGTCGCCTTTCATAGCGGTTGGACGTACGCAACGTTCTCAAGAGGCAATTATACTGCTACATATCCGTTACTCGCCGCTCCATATATTCCCCAGCCGCATTATTGCAGTCTTCCCTTCAACTTATCGCACTTCAATTAAGGGCGGGGGGGGGGGGGGGGGTAAGGTTAATTCGCTACAAAAAAGCATATTTACGATAATTTTTTTTACGACACAGTTAATATATATCCATTTATGTAATTAGTATATAATGAAAGGATATTTGAAGAATATTCTCTAAAATTTTCATTAATAACTATGCAGAAATCAGCCATGGACGGGAAAATCTTCGCAGACGCCTAAAAAAAAGTTACATTGCGGTGAACCGCATAACCCATCACTGGGTCATCTGAAATTAAAAAAAAACCAAAAAGATTTCATTAGTTGCTAAGTTCCTTAAGGTAACGCTGTCGGGTTTTTAATTGATTTTTCAATTTTTGGTTACACTTAGAAGTCAAAATACCGATTTTTCATTCAAAAAATCGGAAATTTTGTTATTGTAAAATAAATTAAGATTATGAAATAAAAACTCGACAGCGTTACCTCGTACTTTATGTGCAGTAAGAGTGTGTAAAACTTCAAAAGAGCTGGTGCAGTAGATTTTGAGCTAGAGAGTTCACCGACTTTGAAAATGTGTGAGAAAAACGCGTTCAAAAGTTTCAAAGATTTCTACACTACAAAATAAAAAATTAAACATCAATAAACGAGTGTTTTTTTTATATACTTGCACAGAATCATCGATGCCAGGCCCATAAAGCATTCATATAACAACATTTTTAAAATGCAAAACAAATACTTTACCCCCCCCCCCTTAAAGCTTCTATATTTCGTGAACCTAGCATTCCGATCGTGTATCGATGATGTACACGGTATTGCTTTTTTTTAACTGTATGCCCAAATAAGGTAAACGTTCATCTGTTGTTTTATTCTTGCCAGTATATCCGTCTATTCTTGCCATCGTCTCTGCCGTTCTTTATAGCATCTTTGCCGAAAGCTGTTAACAAAGCTGCTTGCGTAGCTTCCGAAAAAACTTTCTTCGATGCATTTTCATGGTCGTCACGCGTTTTCGCTCGATGGACACCGATACCGACACCGTATCTCTATTTGCCTTACCCACGCGGTGTATACGTGCGGTGGCGGTTTTGCTAGGTAAGTTATAAATATCGATATTCCGGAGGAACCTTTCAGATTTCATCCAGCTTACATTTTTTATCTGTTATTTTCTTCTACTTCTGCATATTCTTCATAGCGATATACGCGATAAGCTCTCTCTCTCCCTCTCTCTTTTCCTGCTCCTGTTCTGGAGCAGATCTAAATCCAATCCCGTGTTTTTCTCCAGTATTCCATAATGCCTGTAGGAAAATCCCTAGCCTCATCCGTTGCAGAGACGAGTCGACATGATTTATGATAGTGCGAGAGCGAAAGAGAGCAAAAGAGCAGTAAGCCGCTGGTGTCAAAGACGCTGGGGCTGCTGCTGGGTTGATGGTAACTAAGTGACGTGTATTTTCTTAAAGAAGACCCATTCGTGTTAACACCTGCCAGGGTTACTTCAAATGACTGCACGGAACTTACTTCCAACGAAGCGTATTTGATGCTTGACAACGCAACAATAGACAAGTTTAGTTCCTCAATGATATTTATTTCTTCATGGCATGCGCGGTCAAGTCAGTCCTGTCTTTTTTCCGTAAATCAACGTGAGCTTAATCAATGTAGGAAGTAGGGCAATGCGTTGTCCAATAGTGTATAGTTTAGGGTTGATGGCGTCTGATGGATACTCTTGTTCAAAGTAGCCAATGAAATTGAAAGAAGAATTTATCGTTGATGTGAACGCAAATGGATAGGGTCATCCTCAAATATTAATTTTCCTGAACAAACCATCTTCATGTAACTTCGATCTGATTAGATGACGTATAAGTACAACTTATGACGTATAAGTACAACTTACGAATTACTTATGACGTATAAGACAACTTACTTATGACGTATAAGTACAACTTACGTATTACTTATGACGTATAAGTACACCTTACTATGACAAATAAGTATCATCACAGCACAGCGAAGTGATGATAAAAAAGTACCCGTAAATTAGTTCGATACCGCCGTTGGTCTCATTTATAGTACATCATACAGATGAACTTTTGACACTTAAGGAGATTCTTTAGAAATTCACTTTGAGAATTTTACTTCGATTGTGTGAAGTTTCAAAGGCGTTTATCGACCATGCGATTCGTTCACAATGACGTTTCGTTAATTGGTTTTAGGGAGCATGGAAGTTTGACATATTTTTAAAAAGTAAATAGGGTGGATGTCTGGTAGGGTAGGGTTTCATGAATAAGTTGGGTAGACTTGTTTAACTCGTATCATGATTATGTTTCACATATCGCGTGTCAGGGAGCACCACTGATGGATGTGAATGAAAATACTAGTCAGCCCTGTTGGGTAGCTATGAGTACAAAAATATGCTGCTACTGCCCCGTAAAATATTTAGAAAGTAAATATTTGACCATCTCTTACTTGTATTTTCACACTGGTATGGCTTTATTATATTCAGTGTTTCATGATCGTACTCGTCAGTAACTCGCACAGAAAAGTAGTTTTTTTTATTTTAAAAGATGGCAAACATTTGATACCCACAAGAATCGCATTTTTATTTGGTGATGGAATACTTTTCGTTCGAGTGTTGCGCTTAAATTAAATTTTGAAACTTAAAATAAATTTTGAAATTACAAGCTTATACAAACCCCTTAAGGAATAATATTTTTAAACCCCACCTTTCCAATATTGTAGAGAAATGTGCCCGCAATTTGTGTGCGTCGATAGGCGGTTCATTTTTGGCTCGTATTGTACAAGAAAAATAAATGCATTAACCAATGTCACCAATCGTTTATTGTTTACTACTCAAAGATGTTCCAAATAACACCAAAAGTTCTTAGGGTGTTATTTTTCGGCAAGTCTACCATAGCTTAGTGAAGGGAATATTTCAAGGATGAATAAGGTTATAAGGTGAAGAGGAAGCTGCTGAACCTTGATACATTTTGCGTTCAATGATATATAAAACTGAAAATATGATACATATACTGATGAAATAAATTGTATCGTGAAGGGCAACTAATAGGGCTCATAATATAAATTACACAAAACCATAGACAAATATTTTAATAGTTTTTACGCAATTAAAAAAAAATGCTATGTTGATCAAGGTACAACATTGTTGATGTACCTCGATCCGCATTTGTTGTACCTTGACGACAGTGAGAATTCAGTCAAATAAAAGGCAATTTTTCGACAAATTTCAATATTATTTTCGTTTTTTAAATTTATCATGTTTATGGTATCTTTATCCAACTTATGCAATAACAGATATCTGTATTTTAACAAAAAAATATCCACCAAACATACGTTCTTTTTAACTTTTTTAGTTTCTAAGTTCAAAATATTAAAAACTATTACATTTTTTCTTCAAATCTAAGTTAAAATTCAATATCTGACCAAGGAATAAGTTCAAATTCTTTTTTTCTGGCCACCTAGAACGAATTAAAAGATACCATCATGTTTAAAGGCATAAAAAATACCAATATACGTTAAGGTTTCCCTCGTTTCGTGCAAACACTAAAGCATTATCACGAAATCCCACATATCTGTATAATGCCGATCAGAAAATCATCTCTAAATATATCTGCTGTACCTTGACCACGATCAAAGTACAACGGGTTTGCCAGGATGAAGGTACAACACCCCCACCTGTTGATGTTTACTCACACATAAAAATATTGAGGTTGTTTTTAGCTAAAATCAGCCTAATACGTCTTAAACGCTAATAAAGTACCTCCCTAGAACAGCAAGTTATGAATAATTATGTAGCTAGCAAGGCTAGTTATGAAGAAAGCAAAAAAATCAGAATCTTACTTTTCGGTGCCAAAAATTTCAAAATCGTCTCACGTCCAAACGCCGAGGAGGGACTATTTGCAGCTAACTTTATGTTGATTTACCTTCTCCAAACGTCACCTCGCCATTAACGAACATCCGTAAAAAGGGCGGGAACATTTAAAAAACGTTGAGTGGCTCAAGGTACATAGGGTGTCAAGATACAGCAGCTTTCCCTACTCGATTTACTGAATTGTTTTGCGTGATATCTTGGGTGAACCGGGATCTGCTTTTGACCCACATCGACCGCGTTGCGCGAAAGCTGCGCCGCCCGTTGCCCGCGCTGCTTCTCGTTCTATCCCTTGCTCCACAAATTGACGATACCTTCAGGGTAGATTAAATGGATTGCGTCTCGCACACGTGTCCAACAAGACAGTATGACGAAATGAAACCCCGTGGAATGCACACGTGTGAGATACGTATGAGATAAAAAAAGCCCTGCAGCATATGAAATAAGCGACGAGATGCAGAGAAAGAGACAATCACAAAGAGCGAGAAAGAGAGAGAGAGAGGGGTAGGGAGAGAGAACGAAAGAGAAAGTGAGAACGAAGGCAGGGAGTGTCGGTCCATTGCAGCCCATCATGGGACCCCTTCAAAATAGCTTCGACGGAATCATCTTCGCTTATTTTTGTGCCAGTGGACGTGTTCTCGAGAGAATCGACTCTTCTGGGGACACGTCCACTGGCATAGCACGGTAAAGTGCACATTAGGAAAGACATCGAGAGGAAGAGGCAGGTTTATCTTTCTTAACCACCTCTGTTCTTTGGTCCTCCCATATTTCCCATTTCACCGCGACGTCTCTATTCTCGCGATAATGACGCTCAAGCTTATTCAGGCACAATTGATGCCTCGATATATTTGTCCTTAAGGACATTCGGCTGGATTTTTTCGAAGTACCCTAGTGCAGCAGCGGCGAAGGCTAGCCGAAGAAAAAACAGCAGGCGATGATAAAAATACTTTTTGTTATGCGCTCTGATTATTATATGTACATATGGAAAGCCCCAATGTGATGTAAAATTAATGATATTATTGTACATTTTGGGGATTGAGATACTATGCAGTTCAAATGAGTACTGTTCGAAAATATGTTGCCTTTCTATTTTTTTTCAAATTAATTTCGACCTGATTTGCCCTTAAAACATTGTTTTCCTGGAACAACAACCTAGATTGCAATGACTGTTACTCGAGAACTTACGAGCAAACGATAGTCGAGGGAGTGTGAATCACACACACACCCATGCGCGCCCGCACACACACACACACGCACATATATGTATATTGCTGTGCTATCGTTGGATTAAGGGTTGCCGAGGAATCGCAACTCACTCGAAGATCTCTAAGGAGTATGGCGACGTTGACGTCGTGGAGATGCTACATGCACTCGTTCCACTGTTATCCTCGATGCTCCTTCCTCCTGTCTGCCGCATCGACTAACCCATAGCTTGGAAATTCTCTTGAGAATTTGTCCCCGTCGTTCTACGGTAATCCCGTACGACAGTTACCCTAACTCGAGATTCTTATTAAAGGAAGTTTTTATTATATCGGGTACGTAAAGGGGGCACGTATACCGTTTTACGATGCTATACTAATCTTGAGCTGCTCCTTTCAGCCAGCGGAAAACGAAAGGTGTTTTCCGCTGGAAAATAAATTCATAGCGCAGCATTCAAATCAATTGCTTTCCACTCGCAACTTCCTACCCTTATTCATATATCCTCGTAATTCTTATTTTTCAACACTATAAAACAAAAAATGAAAACTGTCGTATGCATTTTTGCTATTTATTTTAGAATCAAGCATATAATTAAGATGCATATTTTCATCTCAAGGATATCGCATTTCTTACAAGAAACGTCACTTAAGTGTCCGCCCTTGATTTTGTTCAAACTCATATATGTGATAGAGCATTGAAAACGATTAGACACGTATTTTTTTGTCGGCGAAAAAACGGTTTTACGAGGGGAAACCACCCCTTGAAGAAAGGCGTGTCAAGGGGTGATTTTGCAGTTGCACTCACAAGCAGTTCACCGATCTGGATGAAACGAAAACCAAAATTCTTCTATGCAAAGCGATGAAAAAACCAGGGTGACACGCCTTTCTTTGAGAGGTGGTTTCCCCCCTTCAACCCGTTTTTTCGCCGAAAAAATACGTGCCTAATAGTTTTCAAAGCTTTATCACGTAGATGAGTTTCAAAAAAATCGAAGGCGGACAAGTGTTACTTACTTAAGTAGCATCCCTTACTTAAGCAACATCACTTACTTGAGTAACATCACTTACTTAAGCAACATCACTTACTTAAGTAACATCGCTTACTTCAGTAACATCACTCGCTTAAGTAACATCTCTTATTTAAGTAACATCACTTACTTAAGTAACATCACTTACTTAAGAACATCACTTATTTTGGAAGTTAGAATCAATTAGCATTTGTTACTTGAACAACGAACTTGTTGCTGTGGACTCACGAAACGCGCGTGTAAGAAATATCTGGTTGACACCTAGATACGATTTGCGTCTATGCTGCTATTTGCAACATAAAGTGCACGTGCTTTCAGCTCAGATTTCGAATGTAAAAAAACTTGTATACTTCGGTATGCTTTAAATACGTTTCAAGCTCCGTCACATCTTTGCTTGGTGACGCATATACTTGTCTCTTAAAAATAAGGAACGTTCCGACAAGTAGTAACATCACTGCTATAATTTATCCCTTCGTCTACTTTTTCTGTCTTGCTTTCCCTGCTCGCACGGTTAACTCCGAAGAGGACTCTCACAGAACATGGAAGCTGTGAGGATAAAAAAAATTCAAAAATAAAGTTTAAAAAATGGGTTGTCTCGCGCTCGTTTCGTTATTCCGGGCGCGTCCCTCCTGTATCTCGGTTCACAAAGAAATGTTAAATTGTTGAGAATTCCCCCGAGACACAGGGCCTGGCCCACAAAAACTTCATCTTGTTGCTTTGACTCTGCCAATGCGAGGCCCTCGTCTCGCTGTTTTATGACTCTTGAGTCGAAAATATTTACTTGTTTTTTTTTTTTTTGATTTTTCGCCAAGGTGCGATGTTAAAATTAGGTTAAAAAAAGTAAGTGGATCATCATGAAAGGAAAATAATTAATTACGCAGAAGCGACGGAAGCTTTTATGAGAATTTATTCAAGAGTCATTTATACCGAAGATTGTCGAAGAGCCTTTCTGAGTTTTACGCTATAGACACGAATAAAACACCAAACTACGTCAATGGAAATATTAATTGAATCTGAACTCGATCTTCACGTTTGTAGACTGCGGAAATTTTCTTCATCGGCATAGTTTTTTTTTCTTTAGAAATTTGGCGCAAATCTGTTGCATGCATAATTGACTTTCGGAAAATTGAAATACACGTCCGTGTCAAAAAATGCAAGTTTGTTTGGATAATAAAGTATAAAAATTCCTCGAATATTAAGATCCGTCAGTTGAGACATTCTTCAGAAAGGAAAAACGCAAAGTGCAATTGTGTTAAGGGGTTAGGCTACTGTGATGACCGGAAAATCAGGGTTATTTAGAAAAATTAATTCAGAAGGAATAAGGAAGATGGTTGAAAAACTGTTTGGACATTTATTTTTATGAACATTAACAACGTTGTATACCAAATTGCATTAAAAAATATGAATAAGAAAAGAAGACATAAAAATGTCGTGGAGGACCTTTAAATGTGAGAGACTCACCGGTGTACTTGACCTTGGCCACCTGGTCGATCTGAAAAAAACGAGTTTGTTTTCACGAAATCGATAATAAGAAGAACTAAGATTTGACGGAGCTTTTTTTCGTTATCAGGTTTGAAGTATCAAAAAAAAGCATTTTTTTTCGACCTTTCGCAGAAAAATTACATCGATTTTGCTAATAACTTATGAAAAAAATGTTAAGAATGAAAATGTCGGTAATCATGCCTAAGCTACTATTACACTGAATAAGTGTACCAAAATTGAAGTCAATCCGTTCAATAGATGTCGAGAAATCGTGTGCACCGTTTTAAAAAATATCGCTTCGAGAAAAATGCCTTCAAAGTTTGACTAGCAGTTTTATCGTTGTAACGATAAGTTTACGTTCATCACCTTCAATTTGAGTAGCCTCAAACGACGAGCGATTTTTTTTAATGTTCACAGTCGCCGCACCCCTTAACTGGGCAAGTAAACGGCTACCAGAAATCCAATGTTAGCCGAAAAAGCATTACAGATTAAATTAGCATATACGTTTTTATGTACTAGGACGTAAATGAATTTTTTCCGGTACGGAAGTTTTTTTTCTCCCCGTGACGTTGTTTGTTCTCGCTCCCTCTTCGACATAAAGAGACCCCAACGAGATGAGTGGGTTATGGATTCATTTCCATCAAAGATCCAACCGAGTCAAGAGAAGCGAATTCTTCTGATCCTCGCGAAGTCGGTAATCGCACGATCAAACGAGAATTCGTGATGAATCACGAATTTTCAGATCCATACGGAAGACGGGTATATACACTCTCCGATACCTTTACTTTAGAGTAAACAATCTCGACGAGCCTTGTGATCCCATCGTTCTTCAAATCCGGACCTCGAAATTTAACGAGTAAAATAATTTTACAAGCAATCTTTTTCCATTTTTAGACATCGCGGACAAACAAGACTGGCTTAATCGTAATGCGAAATACGCTTCGCATACTCACAAACACTTTACATTTCACGCTCTGCTATAATATACATATACATGTCTGCGTAAATCAATTAAGGGGGTACCTGTCGTGTGGATAGCACGATGTTTGGGTTGCGACGTTCTCTTTGACAGAGTCATCAAACAAACTTCACGCAGACTTTCCGTTCATTAAATTGAAACGTCAATCAACGGTATTTTGAGATCCTCGAGACAGAGAGAGAGAGCGCGACACATAACCGTGAAAGGTGTACCTTAACTGCGAGACCAATAAAACCAAAAGTCACTAAATACTGCGAGAACTGAGAGAACATTTGAAAGCACATGGGGACGACATAATTTTTCGACGAATAAAAAGACGTCGAGGGTTCTTATCGCTTTCCGGATATGAATACGTTTGAAACAGGGCAAAATATACGTATAATCGAACGAAAGGAAAAAAACGAGAGACCGAGGGAGCAGTAGCTGCGTCTATTCAATTATGCGCCTCGTTCTCAACTGATTCAGCAAGTTCATTCCATACTATGAAAACAATGAAAACGTATTCATAGACAAACTGGTGAATACGATATAGTGACAGTGTGTGAAGTCGGTCGGAGTGGCCCAGCAGGTGCCTTATCGATCCGAAGGTTAACAGCCCTAGCTGGAAGGGAGAATTGACCTACAGAGATCGAAACATCGAATTGGCGAGGGGGCGAAAAAGAGAGAGAGAGAGAGAGAAAGAGGCTCCACAGAAAGGGAAAAAAAGAATGTCCCTGCTCCATATTTCCAGAAAAAAAATCAACAGCACTTGTAATCTTTGAAGTCATTCGACAAATGACCATAGAAAAGACTCAAAACCATACAGAGTATCTTGAAACTTTGACATCCATCTTGAAAGTGGATTAGCGAATGACGACGATTGAAATAACTATCATCGCACAGAAAACACCATTGGATTCTTTTTCATCGAGTGTCAATTTGCGGCGGTTGGTGACCACGGTGATTATCGTCCCGAGGGCGAGGGTAAATACAGAGTTTGACGTCGTTGATGAGCGCAAGACAGAAATATCGGTGATCCAATTCGAAACATATAATCCGACCGTTTGCTCAAGCCTTGAGCTTGATCAAAAGCTAACAATACCCGGTCGCTCGAATTGTTCTTAATCGTATTAAGATCGAGATATTATCATACATTTCTATATACGTGTGTATGGATATGTGTCCTATATATTGATGTCGATGCTATACTTATTGGAGCTTGAAGAGACGTCGTCACGTCAACGTCAATTCTCTGCCTGCTCGTGTTTGTTCGAGCAATTGGAAAGTTTTTGTATTTGCCACAATTCCGGGTATTTGCCACAATTCCGACTTAAGCGTCGACATTTCGGAGTTTTGCGAGTTTCGAGGACGAGACAATAACCCTATGCAGGCCCATTCATTACTCCAAAAGGGGGAACTCGTATCGTGGATATTGATTTTTTTTGTCGTGGCATTTTTCAACCTCTACGTTTATTTCAGTTTATTCGGGTAGGCACGCCTGTCTGCGTATTCGCCGGTTCAGCACGAACTTACGAATTACGATATCGAGTTGGATTTCACGTCCGTACGCCAATGACGTGACCTAAAAATACCTCGTTAAACCGCAACGTGGAGTTCCCCTAAAGATTTGAATAAAAATCAATGCAATTATCACGTGGCTGTTCCGTGAACAAAATACGATCAGTTTTTCCGCAAATGAAAGTGCACTGGTGAGATGAGAAGAAAATAATTGAATATTATCGTGATTTATGATTGGACGAAAAATGTAGGTTGATAACGTAAAGAGGAATAATAACGATAGTGTGAGAGACATGGGACGTGATCGCTCTTAATGCAGTTTCTTAAGATTTTTCGAAACTTCATCATCATGAAACAAATCCGATAAGTCGTGCAAGTTTCGAAGAGTCTCACTAATCTGGAATGATAAATCGAAAAAGTGTCCGAATAACGAAAATTTATAAATGTTGTATACATATTGTACGTCGTTGCTGGTAGGAATGGTGATTAATTAGAGGGTGATAAAAAAAATATGATGAAGTGCGACGAAAGAAAACGCGAGCTATTTTCGCGCCGTGCGTGCAGCGAGAGCGGCCCACATCCTGGTATTGTTCCTGGGGCACCTGGGGGTGGTACCAGTCATCTATGGGGCAAGAGGAATCAAGGACGAACCTCGGCCCCCATCGTTGGGCACGTCAGATCCCAGCCGATCATTCTGAGGACACGCAGAAGTTGGCCTGTCGCTCCTATACACTGCAGAAGGTGAGCGTAACAACGAAATACCGAAAAGCACAGTTTTTATTTTTTAGTCCCGTTAATTTGAATTTTCATCGACACTGCTAACTAATGTAACACGACGGAAAATAGTAACTTTGTGTACTTCGTGATTTGTCAGTTGCTTGAACGATACGAATGACGAAGCTACGTCATTGATAACGATGGAAGTTGGGGGGGGGGGGATTAAAAAATTACTTAGCAATGAGTTGAATAAAGTTTATGTGTCCCTGGACTTAAGGGGTCTTTTCACTTTAGACGCTAAAAAAGGCTATTTTCATGAATTTTTTTCATAGGTTTATATTATAAATATTGATATAAAAGTTGTTACACTTAATAAATAAACTTCGAAATAAATTTAAAAAATAATTATTTGTTGAAGTCACTATTTATAGACGAAAAAGGTAGTTAAACGATGTCCTAAAAAATTGTAGGTCTGTGATGTTGATGAAATAACGGAGATGGATCATCCGAAACAAAAAAATCAAACGGTTTTAGATTCAGTATGTTAATGGCTGTAGCGTATATCATACGATTTTTGATCTATGCATAAATAACAAAATGGCGGACAGTTTTCGAAAAAAAACAAAGAAACGTGCTTTTTCACCGTTTTTGGCAAAAATAGAAAATATACATTTTTTTAAAAATCCTTGAAGGCGCTATAACTATAGTTGTAAAAAATATGTGGTTAACATTTAATTAGGATCGGTTCAGTAGTTTTGAAGATTTTATCAACAAGCCGTCGAAAAACGTTGTTTCGAGAAAAACGCGTTTAAAGTTTATTTGAGTTACATAAATACATGAAAAAAAAATGTTTAAATATATTTCAAAAGTGTATTTATCAAGTGCAACAACTTTTACATCGATATCTATAATATGAACCTATCAAGAAAATTCATGAAAATACCCTTTTTAGCGTCTAAAGTGAGAAGACCCCTTATAAATGAGGATGATATGTTATTGATAACAATGGAACTTGAGGGTGAATAAAAAATGACAGCAATGAGTTGATTGAAGTCTGTCTTATTGGACTTAATAAACAAGGAAGTTACGTTATTGATAACCACAGAACGGGGGGGGGGGATGATTAGCAATGAGTTGAATGAAGTTTACGTCAATGAGCAAGAAACGTTATCGACCACTGCGCTGAAGCCCCAAAAATGACGCATTGAACAGCCGTCAATCAATACGGGTATAATTTAGTCGTGGACCATCACAATAGGTTCGGAATTGATCAAGGACGAACTACCTACCTACATCGTTGATCAACTTCTGGATACTTCGCTTGTATTGGTGTGTTTAGAGCTTTTCAAGTTCGTACGAGACGAGCTCGTCGCGTCGAAAGACTCAAAATCTGCAAGCAGCCAACGGACTGAAAGTCTCGGAAGATAAAATTTGTTGGATCGTTCGTTAAAAAGCTGTTTATTTTAATATTGGGTACTTGGGTACTGGGAAGACCGGTACAGTATTTTCTTACATTTTCGCGGTGGGCGGATGACGCAATAGAACATAAAGGGAAAGGAAAATACGGTCGAGGAGTTGACCAATATTTATTTGCGTCTCACTTCTTCGTGACGCGTTTTTTATTGTGCGAGTAGTAAAAGTGCTCCGTAGATCCATTTTTATCATTATCATGGATTCCTCCCATTTCGTTGAAACTTTGAACCTATTTTCACGATAAAATACAAAAATAAGACAGACGTGACGAGTCGTAACTCTAAATAATGTGAAATAAAAACAAAAGTAAAGAATATTTACCCGTCTGATAGTGTAGGATTAAGGGGTTAGGCCACAGTAACGGGTACAAAATCATGTGCGAAGTTAACAATTTTTTTTCGTATAAAAAAGCGATTCACTCATAAAATTAATTACACATGTATTTAGTATGAATACCAACCTGTTAGAAAATATATGTATATTTTTTTCGATGTACAAAATGGCCGACTACTAATATTTTCTTTTGTTATCTTTTTTTTAGGCGCTCCGCGGCGTGACATACAGCATCCACAATTTTTGACCCAGAACAAAAAACAAAGATTTTCGTCAATCTACATTAGAATACCTAGAGAAGTACGTACGGAATTCAAAAAATATAGTTTTATTCAAAAGTTGTAGGTATTTGAACTTAAGAAATGAATTGTCAATTAAAAAAATCGTATAAAACTGCTCATAAAATGAAAAGTTTTCAATTAATCAGAAATTCCGTACGTACTTCTCTGCGAAATGTAATTACAACTATTAAGGAATACAACTTTTAAATTTGAAGTAAATCGGGTGAAAATTGTTGAAGTTATTTGTCACGCCAATTGGAAAAAGCTGTTTCGAGAAAAACGCGTTTAAAGTTTTGCATACTCTATGGCCGTGCCAGAGGTGAGCTTACGTTATACGCTCAAAGTCGGTGAAAAAAATGTTCTTGCTATAAATCGAATAGTAACTTATTCTTATGGTGATAAAGCACCGTTTTAGCGTGAAAAAAAATCGATTTTTTGAAAATTCTACTGTGTCCTTCCCCCTTAAGGGAGCACACCACTGTGACGGGCCGAAAAAGGGCATATGGTCCGATTTTTTGTCTACTAGATTATTTATTTAGGATTTGAAAAAAGTATGTTATTAAGCATACATTTAACTTATTTGGTGTAATTTTTTATTTAAAAAAAAAACTAAAAATTAACAATGTTATTGCGGTATAGAGCCTCTGTATAATAAAATGTAGTTCAATGGCCGGATGGGTAACTTGACAATGGTTGGTCTGAAAAATGAAAACAAAAATGTTTACAATCTATATGTTGCGTTATATATAGCCTCTTTTCGAAAAAAAATCACAAAATAGCAGGTGTTAAAAAAGAAGTGTATTTTTAGCGAAATTTTTATGTATATTCGGGGGTTTAAAAAGTACTAAATAAATTTTGGTTTTTCAAAATTGAAAATCGGATAATTATAGGTAGAGTTATGATTCTGGCCAGGTCGAGAAAAGTCGTTTCGAGAAAAATGCGATTGAAAGTTTTAGTATACGTAAATCATTGCGCTACTTGCCCTCACTAAATCGTCTGTAACTTGGCCAATTTTCAATATTTTAACTTGAATGTTTTTTCACATATTCTTGAATGTGTAAACTTTGAAAAAAAAATGCAAAAATAATTTTTTCGACTCGTCACCATGGTGTCCTGCCTTAATAGTATAGGACGGGATGGTATAGAACATGATTAGACCCACACATTGATGAAATCAATTCTGCTTGGAATATTAACTTTGCAGAGACCGCATTTTTTCCAATGGCGTGATTTTTAAAATCAAATATTCCTGTTTTCTTATTAGCTGCAGTGAAGCAGTGCTATACGAGCGCGTACTTACAATTAGATCGATTTGTGTAATTAGAGAAAAAAAATGGTGGAAAACGAAGTTTCTAGCATCGGCTACCCTCCATCTCCTGTTTTGCTTTCTCGCCTAGAGGACCCTGCGTAAGTCAGAAAAAAGTAATTGTAAGAATTGAAGAAATTCATGGCGCTAATGTAATTTTGATGGTAGTTGGCGGCAAAATTGCACTTGTATTCGTTCCACAAGATTTGTTTGCACTGAAAGCCTCTCTAAATTACTTCACGACGATAAGAATTCTGTTACTCAGCTTGACATTCTAATATTCTTTTTTGTAGAATAAAGTCATTTCCTCCGTGGACTTTTCTTTTACGTCTACTTGCTGGAAATAACACGTTTGCAAAAACATATTACGTACTCGACTACCTGCACCTCACCTATTTGTCATTTGCGAATGGCGGAGATGCTCAAGATATCTTACGTAGTGACGCGACGATCTTAATCATCAGGCTGGACAAATATATTTCTACTACGAGACCGTGAGGGAGAGAGGAACGAACGGTAAGGGCGAATAAAGATTGTGGAATGTCTATGTAGTTGAGGTACGAGGCAAGATCTGAGAAGGGAAATAACATGGAATGAAAAAGCTCCTATGGCGAATAGCTAAGCAGAGGGAGAGAGGGAGAGGGTGAGAAAGGGAGAAAAGCCATAAAGCAGCGTTGGACATGTCGGTTTTTTTCTTGGACGTGGATTGAAGTAATTGCCCTTCTGCCTACGACGATCCAATGATTCTTTTTTCGCTTCAACGATAGTGAAGGTAAAAATCAAAAATTGATTTTTTCTTCTCTTCTAGTTCCGCTGCGCGTTTATTGTAAGGTTTATTGCAAAAATAAAAATATTGATTGTATTGGTCTATTACAATAACAAATATTGTATTAGAAATATTGAAGTAACATTGAAATATAATTGAGGAAGAATTAATATAATTGAAGAAAGTAATATTGAAATATTACAATATTACAATCAACAAAAGTATTGGTTTATGACAATAATAAAAATACATTGAGATTGCACTTTGAAGGCATATTTTTCTTTGAGAATTTGCTGTGGGGACGAAGTAAATTCATAAGCTTCATTGCGTCACTCAATTTCTCGAATCTGAAAAACTTCTGGATTTCCTGATTATTCGCTTGCGATCGTAAATTTATAATTGCTCTCAACCGTTTCCTACAATAGTAGTTTCAAAAAGTGTCACCAAAATTTCATCCACCCGAATCGGTGAGGGTGCGTGTAGGCAAAGTGAGTCGCCAAGGTGAATAATTCGATGTTAATTTTCGCACCCTTCGCTCTATCGCTTCGAATTTAATTGATTTCTCAAACTTTTACTCGTTGTTTTCTCGTCCTGTATAACTGTAGTTACGATACTGTAGTTAACGTAGTTACTGTACATGGGATATTTAATAAAAAGAAGTTCTTGATAAGTTATCGCCCCGGAGATTCAATCGGAAGCTCGGGTACCGGAAATTAGCTCGGCGACAATAAATACTCGTGACATTTTTTGTTCTTCTGCCATCGTTATTTTCTTTACCTTCTCGCTTCAGGCTGTGTTCATTGTCGTTATGAGCTTTTGAAAATGCATCGTTTTTTGTTACGAATAATTGAAATTGAGATTGCAAACGACTGCTATTCGTCAGAAAACAACATTATCCGGTAGGCTCCTATAGATATAGCTTGTAATATCAGACTGAATCATTTGCGAGCGTAGAAATTTCGGGCAAGTTGCTTGTGTAACATATTACGGGTGTATGTAGCTAGACGTTATTAACCACCCAGGCGCAAGTTTCACGAGCACCTGGCTTTTGAGACACAAGAGGGGATCGCGTATATTAGAGCCGGTGTATGGTCGTAAGCCAACCCGAGCTAGGATTTTAGTGAATAGCGGCACATTTGACCGAGGATATACTTGGGCTAACTTAATTGACCTACATAGTGTTTGTCAATGCTAGGCTGGACCAACGACAAAATAAATCGAGATTTCATCGCGATGCATTTCGACAAATATCTGATAACGACGAGAGTGGGGAAAGCGATTGCTGATTGTGCGGTCAAGATTGAATATCGATCTCGTATAATTACAGATTTTCATTGCATTACGTACCAAGTTTAGTAGATAAACGTCTGGTCAGATTTGATTTTTTGATTCGAAACGTCCTACGAAAATGGCGTTAAAAAACGATTCATACCGCAAAACAAGGCTACTATGAACAGGTTTTGGGAGTTTTTTGTAGGTTACTTTTTTTTATCATCCTAAAAACAAACTTTAATTGCTCCAATAGAACAGTATGTTCTTTGGCTATCAAATATATAAGAAAGTCAAGCTCCACCACCACCTGACAATTTGATATATACATTTTTTAAAGTGTCAAAGTAGCCCTGATTGTGGGGCTTCTTTGACAGGGCATCGAAATGCAAATTATGTCAAAGATTAAGGGTCACTTTGGAATCATTTTGATAAAAAATGTAATATTTGACGTTTACAAATATTTGATAAATGTAAATAAAAAACGACGATTTTTTATAACCAAATTGTCATCGTTATTAAGGCAGCAGAACTCGAACAATTTTCGTCCAATCGACTTCAAATTTTAACTGTAGCTTCTTAGATTGCTTCAACAGTCAAGTAGGAGTGCTTCTTTCGATGAATCGAAAATTGCAAAGAATATATCACTTGTGAGATGAAAATTATGGTCGAAAAAACGAACTTTTTTTCAAACTCGTCTCTATTTTTCCTTTAATTATTTTTTAATTCTCCCCGTACTTGACTGCTAAAAATAATATAATTAACGAAAATATTTCACTCTTAGTTCGGGGACTAAATTTACGACAGTTCTACTGCGTGCCGCGGAGATGGTTGGCCGAAAAACAGCAGTGCTATAGTGACTCGTGCGCCGTATACCGTGCATTTTGTATACTTTTGACAAATCATTTTTTTATTACTTCAGTAAATCAGTTTTCAGTATTTCAGTTTTTTAGTAATTCAATTTTACAAACTTCAATAAATACCTTATGAAACCTAAAAGCTTTCTTGACCATGTATTTTATTCCCTTCTTTAAAAAAAATCAAAGAAAACGGTCGAAAATGGGGTTGGGGGGATCGAAAATACCTGGGGTGTTATTATAGGCACCTAATGAGTCTTATAATTGTCATTGAGATCAAAATCAACTTGAGCAACATTACAATCAACCTTAGCAACATTATAATAAACTTGAGCAACGAATTGTTGTTCAAGTTTATTCCCCGCACCCATCGCCCGCCATAGAAGGTCAAGCGGGTTCGCTGCGCACACATTTAAAACGTATTTTGGCGCTCTGTGAAAGTAGCTCCGAAAACTGTCAAAGTTACCCTGAATGTCAAAGTAGCCCCGTTTTACGGTACTTTTGAGGATCTATTAATCAGGAACACACTCTTTTCTCTTGCTCACAAGCCTTTTGGAACTTTGGTGTTTCATCGAACCGTTCGTGCATATGGAACAGCATGAATTATTTATTCGTGAATTATTAATTTTCATAGGTAGAGCTCGCGATACATGGTTTTGTATGGCCACTAGATCCAATCGCTGTTCCACCGAAAGCAATATCCCCTGAATCTCAATCATCGAAACTTTGTTACTTTCGATCGTGCTAAAAACGAATATGTGAATAGCCGTTCTGTCCGATTTCGAGTGTGAATATGATTGAACGGCGCGAAACTGTGAAAAATATACACGCGGTTCTCATTATTCGAATCTCAAAATAATTGATATTTGAAGATGAATGTTGTAGCTTCTATACTGCACTGACGGAAAATATTTACAATAAACGTCCAGGGTAAAAGAGGAAATAGTAAAATTCTCTATAGTTTAATGACACCGCAATCATAGTATGGTTAATACAACACAGAGCGAAAAGTATATCTAAACATGCGATGTGGGCGGCGTGTTTGGCTATTTATTATCCCCGAAATAATAATTGACCATACTACAAGGCTTCACAATATTGATATCGTTAATTCCGAACTATTTCGAAATCGCCGCACGAATACTGATGATGCATACTGTAGGGGAGACCCGGGCATAGCGAGCAGCCCAGGCAAAGCGAATACCCCTACGTATGGTTAATTAACGTTTTTCGAGTTTCATTTGTTAGACGACCTTATGAAAAGTGACCATCCGAAAAAAATTATGATGATGTATACTTATAGCGAAGACGGAAATCATTTGCAGTTGGAGCAACCACGGCTTCGTAGCTTTAAGAACTGCGTGAGTCTCACAAACTGTTACATAGTATATTTGTTGCATTGCAGAACAGAATATCAGTTCAACACTTCGTCTTGTAGTACACCTTCTGTTATTGTAGGATGCACATTACTATGTGTATTACAGATCATATCATATAATATGGTACAAAACTATTGCGGTGCGCCAAAAATCCATTTAAGCAGTGACTTATATTATAAAAAATCTGTGCAAAATTTCATCTAAATCAAAGGTAACAGCTATTCGAAAATACAGTCGGAATTACATTTGTCTGTTATGTCATATCTGCGATCAAAATACCACTTATGGAATCCTGTGTGTAAATAGGCGATCTATTTTCTCAGAAATAAATCATTATAGGAGGTTAGGGGATGAAGGATTATAATAAAAAATCATGGAGCTATAACTTTCAGTTGAGCATTTCATTTTATTCTATGCATTTCATTTGAATAACACACCAAATCGCATATACCCGAGTAGAAATATTGTCAGGCCTGATATTTGATCCGGGCCTGATCACGTTGTAGCACAGAGGCCTTACTTACATAGTCAGGCAACTGGATGTACGGTCTCCTCCAGTTGCCTGATCCGGCTAGCTTCGAGCTGTGGGCAAGCAACTGGATTTACGGCTCAAGTCAATTCGCCTGACCACGCTAGCATCAGGCGATAGTTAAGCAACTGGACTGTACAGTTTGGCGCTAAACACGTGCCTAACCTCACCTTGTCAAATGCTAGAAACACACGAGACAAGCACGAGACATATACATGAGTCAGTATAACAATTCATTTTTTTTCAATGACTTTAAAATTCTTATAGCCATAAGTATAAATTAGTTCAAATCTGTGACTATGCCATCGGTAACAATAATATTTTCAATTTATGACTATAAATTAACATACGACTATAAACTAATCATGTGCAGGTTAACCCGGACAGGATAGGCCAAACAAATAATGGTAAGTTGACAGCGTAGTTTAGTTAAGTAAACATAATGCCATTGGTGAAAGTTAGTCAGGTCATTGCATTCACTGAACTGTACAACGCAGTCAACTTATCATTGTTTGGTTGGCCTACACTGTTCAGGCTAACAAAATAATGGTAATTTGACTGCGTAGTTCAGTCCGGCGGATGTAATGCTATTGGTGCAGGTTAGCCTGTACAGCAAAGATCAAACAAATTATGGTTAGTTGACAGCGTAGTTTAGTTCAGTGTACGTAATGCCATCGGTGCAGTTTAATCCATTCGAAATGCACTTCGAATAGACATTACATTCACCGAACTGTACTACGCTGTCAACTTACCACTATTTGGTTGGCCTACGCTGTACAGACTAATCTGCACCGATGGCATCACATTCACCGGACTGAATCACGCAGTCGACTTTCCATTTTTCGGTTGGCCTACGCTGTCCGGGCTAACCTGCACCAATGGCATCTCATTCATCGGTTAGCCTATGCTGTCTGGGCTAACCTGCACTGATGGCATCGCATTAATCGAATGACCTACACTGTCCGGGCTCACCTGCACCGATGGCATCACATTCATCGTAGTGGACAGCGTAGGCCAACCAAATATTTTTTATTTAATTTAATTTTTAGTTGATTTAATTTTTACTTTATTTATAACTTCGTGCCTTTTTCTATGTTGAATATTCGTGGTACTTTTTATTTCAAGAATAAATACGACTTCCTGAGCAGGGCTTTATTTCATTATTCTGAGTAGGCCACGATTTTTCACATTGATGAAGCCTTAAAAAAATGAAGCACTGATCCGGCCTTGGTTTTTTACTCTGATCAGGCCTTGATTTTTACGTTGATCAGGCCTCGATTTTGCACCCTGATTAGGCCTTGATGTTTTTATCCTGATCAGGCCTCGATTTTGTACCCTGATCAGGCTTTGATTTTTTACCCTGATCAGCCCGAAGTTAGGAATTGCGTTACAAAAATGATCAGGGTTGATAAAAAATCCTGATTAAGGCTGGATAACGAAATCAGGATGCCTGATCAGGTCTTTATTGCAGCCGGAGCAAGATCTCTACTCGAGTAGCAGGCCGTATCTTATAGTATTGTACAAATCACCATAAACATAATTGCAAATCACGGGCAACATTCTAAATCAATGTTGTTTGTGATGGCTTTACTCGATAGACGATGTTGTAATGGCTATACATGATGAACAGGGCTACATTTTAGCCTTGTTCACTATTAGGATCCTGGAGGAGTATATTTTTGTGAGTGGCTGGGAATATCCGTTTTATGAAAACCTACTATATTATATAGCTTTGAACCATAAACGTATGCTGTAGGATGCGTAAGTACTATGGCAGTAACTATGACTATAAAATATTATTGTCCCCTCAGGGAAATGAAACAGACAGTTAAAATATGGTTGAAAACTCCATACATTTCTCTCAGTGTGAATTGTTCAACACAGACGGATCTCCGAGTCTTGGACGCTTTATGCAAAGTTAAACATGTGTGCAGTGCACACCATAGCAAAGAAGAACGTGCGAACTGGCAGAATCAAAACATCAAAGAAAGAAATTACACCGTGTTCTTCCTACAAATAAATTTAAATTAAACCTAGAAGTAAATGTCTGTCGAATTCGTTTCAGTGTTCGCATTCACGTTTGCGTAAGCGAATTTCAATCGTGGATCGCGTTATCCGTCCACTGGGCAAGTTTATTGAAAATAAGTTTCATGTCGGAATAATAGGAATATAATAACAGCAATACTGAAGTATAATGTTACAGAAATGTCGACATAAGATGACATTGTATCAACTTCAGTGATGGTGCGGTGATATATTGTGTATAGAACTTGCAAATCATGTACAGGAAAGTGACCAAATACGGAATAGTATCCTTAATATGGAATACCACAATTTCTCGACAACAAACGGTTCAAGACGCAATACAAGGTCATCTTCTATCTCATTCACGCACTTTAGTATCGCATTTATTTCATCTCGTGGGTAGGGCGAGCGCTGTGTCTGAGGCAGGAGTGTTTTGTTTTGTCGCTGCTAGACAACTTCTCAAGGTACGTAAAAGATAATGTGTTTTCGTTGAGTAGTGGAAATAACACTGTGACTGTTTGCTTAGCATGTTGTATTTATGTTTGTTTAATAGTTACGGGACGTTTTATTGCTCAAGTGTTGTTATTTGTAAAATACGAGGACGAGTTTGAACCGATCTCAAATTCCAAATATAGACAGTCACTGGGGGGTCTAGTTATGGAATATTGCATAATTGGATTCCGAGGCTTAGGCGGTTGGATACTTCCTTCTTTGAGGGGGGATTGTCTTTTTTTTCGCAAAATTTACCGCCTTTTGGGAATTTTTTTGTGAAGAAAGTATACAACGGAAAACTTGTGAAACTTGGCATATAGTTTTATTGATCTGTTTACTACATACAAAAAAATTTTCAAACAATTTCATGAAAAAATCCCCCCTTAAACGCGTTTTTCTCGAAACAGCTTTTTCACAACTGGTGTGCACGATTTCTCAAAAACTATTCAACCGATTGCCTTCAAATTTGGACAAAATACTCAGCTGACATCCTTTTATCGTTTGATGAAGCAAAAAAGCAATACGTTTAATAGTTTTTTATTTATAACAAAAAATCGATCAATTTTTTTCGAAAAATCGATACTTCAATTTCAAAACGTCACCAAATCGTCAATTTTTTTCCCTTCATCGAACGATAGCTATATGTGTCTAAAGTAAAATGCTTTTTGGGTTTTTGTTGCAGGATGAACGTGAAGGCTGTAATCGTGCACACCATCAAAAAAGGACCATCGCGCGTCGAAGGGGGTGGGAGGCGGATTTTTTGATGACATTGTTTAAAAAATTTTTTGTATGTAGTAAACAGATCAATAAAACTATATGCCAAGTTTCACAAGTTCTCCGTTGTATACTTTCTTCACAAAAAAATTCCCAAAAAGCGGTAAATTTTGCGAAAAAAAAGACAATCCCCCCTTAATGTGTAATGTTTATTTATTTGAATGCCGTCTTGACACTTCGAAAAAAAGCGAAAAAATTGGAATGAAGACAAGATGGATGAAGCTATAAAAATGGTTCGAGAAAAAATGGGTTATTTTAAAGCAGCGAAGTATGTTCAAGTATCTAGAACAATTTCGTTTCGCCTATGCTAGACAAATGAATTGTCTCGAGATAAAGCCACCACATTAGCAAGAAAAATGGTGTTAGACACACATCTTGAAAGTCTGTTAGCAGAATACATTTTAATGATGGAAAGCAAGTGATTTTTGCAAGTAGATCAAGTTCCTTTTTATTGTTTTTATCGAAGTTCCCTGATCTCTTAGAAGGTAAAAACTTTTTTTGTTATCTTCTGAAAAGAAACGTCGTAGCTTATTCAAATGTTCCACATGTGTGTACTTATTCCATACATAGTTACCATTTTGTTATTTTGACTTTGGAACAATCTTGATACTGTTAGTTAATATTAAAAACACAAGACTGGTAGGAAGTAAGTCGAGCCAAAATGTATGACTGATTATGATTACCATTAAACGTTTTTAATTAGTGAAGTGTTTTTTTTGACAAGAAAACAAAATGGTCTTCCATATTTGGTCACTTTCCTCTATCATTTAAAATGCATGCACACTCGTCGATTTCTTATTTCATACATACATGTGTATATGTGCAGGTATATACATGTGTATCCCCATGTACATTAGGGTGTCACAATTTTGAGCACTATTTGT